>APFE031397189.1:0-15851 GCA_000404065.3 Pinus taeda | reverse complement strand
AGGTTGGGCGAACCTACCTATGGTTTTCGATCCATGGTTTTGGACGCGATGGTTTTCAGTCCATGGTATTGGATGCTTTGACATGTATAATTATGTATTGTAACATTGAAAGGAACATAATGAAAAATCAAGCTGGTAGTCCCGGTTTTGGGAGCCAGTGGGAAATCTCTGTGTATATGTGTTTTATGTGTTATGCTCTCGCATTTTTATTTTTCCTGTGATTTAAAATTCGTATGCAGGTAATTTCTGTACGGGGTTAAAACCTACAGAAATATAATTTAAATTGTGTCGAAGAGAAGTCAATGGCGACTTCCAAATGTACCTACAATATCAAGCATGCAACGGTTGGTAGTATAGACAAGCACAAGCGAGAGTTGAGAGTAGAATATTCTCCCATAAATAGGGAAAGGATCATGACAAGATGGTTACTCCAGTTGTGAGGTGCGCTTTTTTTAGAACTATTATCACTGCTTTGAAATTGCACCAAGTGGAAGTAAAGATCGGTTTTCTTAATAAAATAATTAAAGAGGAAGAAGTGTACATAGAACACCTTGAGGTACATGAGAAGAAGTCTCATGATTGAACAAGACTTTGTATGATAACAAGCAAACATGTTGGGCTTGATATTATTCGATTGATGAATATTTGATGAGTCACTGTTGATCTTATTATTATATGATTTGTTTCCAATGGAAGTAGAAGGACTCATGTGTCATAGGGAGAAAATTGTGATTAAAATATTTTCTTCCATAACAAAGGGAGCAGTCAGAGACCCTAGTTTTAGTTTCAGAGTGATTTGACCTCTAAGTTTGAGACAATATATTTTCATTGGCATTGTCAAGCTAGAAAGTTGATATGCTAGAAAGAAACATTAAAAGAGGTGTTATGTGGAAAATTCTCTTCTGCAGAAAAAAGGGAACTCCCTAGATCTAGTGGCCTAATCTAGAAATAACAAGAGCAAAAAGATCTATGTTTTCCTTAGAGAAATAAAATATGGAAGAAATACCTACCTAGAATTTGTAGTAAGCACTCCTCTTCTCCTTGCTTGTAAGCTCCAACTCTAGCTCCAAGTGCTATAAATGGAACCTGCAAAATGACTAAAGCAAGCAAGATAACTACAATATCCACAGCATAATCAATGAGTCAAAAGGCATTGAAATACATAAGCATCAACATGACACAACTATAGGAAAATCAAGTGTTTTTGTGTTAATAAATGAAGGAGAGAGTAACAACCATTTATAGATTCTTGACTTCATAGATGTCTCCCCAATTGTCTTGTCCTTCCTTTGCCGCAAAGCAAACCTTCAACCTCAACCATAATGCATCCATGGATGGTGATTCCTTATGTTCAAAGTAGTAGCATGAGGGCGCTAGTAATCTCCAAAAGCCAACCCAAACTCTATGGGAGGTAGTGAATTTATAAGGTAAAAGTGGTAGTTTAGGATTTACCAATCTAGGTTTGAGATCCACATATCAAGGAGGATAATCTCTAAGGATAAGAGATAAAACCTATAGATTAGGAATTCGAGATCTCAATCAATAGCAAATGGTTAAAACCACCTTAGAAGCTTTTGGAAGGAGAATTTTCAAAATATTTTTTATTTTTCCCGAAATTCTAGAACCATCGCACCTGTAAATGGCAGTAACCTACGTTGCTTAGTGCAGGTGCTAAGTTATGCAACTTGCAACCATTGAAGGTGGACTTAAGTGCAAGGTGGGTTGGGGCCAAAAAGATAATTTTTGAGATGATTGACCCAGAAACTCGAACTTTTTGGAGAGGTAATTCTTGGGGCTTTGCAGAAGGATAATGACAAGGTGTTAAGGATGTTGATTGATTTGGTTTTCAGGCTTTTTGAGTGAATGCGACAAAATGACCTATAACATATTGCCCCCTAAAGTACAAAGTCAGAAGCAGTGGTTGAGGAATTAAGTGCTTTACTTTGTGAAAGGTTCAAGTCAAGAATAGATTGGTCAAGGTCATCATATGTTACAATACATATTATCATCATGATATCATTGTCGAGGGAGGCATCCCCATATTCAGCATATAAGCCATTACACATGTACAATGATTAAGATGGCTTGTCCATTGATTACAGAGTGTGGACCCATGCTTGGATGGCTATCTAAATGATCATAGCCATCATACTTTGTAATCCTATATGAATCTTAAAACCACAGCCCGTATGGATGGGACTAGATTTGAGTCTTCTACCTTGTCACTCGATAGTACGAGTCCTTTCATGCAAATAAATGAGATGGAGTCGAACATGGTAGAAACCATTTGATTACTGACCAATGGTGTATGTCATTAATAGATGCGAGAGAAAAAATCGATAATGATAATGGCTCTCAAGTATTGTTGGTACAATCTATGTGGTGTAAACGAATGAGCTGAAGTAAAACATCACACATAATATTTTGATCGAAGGCTAATGATGAGGACTTATTGTTGAAAACGAGGAAACTTTCCATTGAGGTATGCAAGTTACAAGGTACTAAAAGGAGTTTCTAAGTCAACTTCCTAGATAATGAGTTGATGTCAACAAGAAGCGACCCATCATAGGAGGGCCTTGATGTATCCCTCATTAACGATACGAAATGGGTATCAACATTTGAGATAGAATGATGTTTATGAAAATTTGGTTCAGGAATATAAGACATGAAAGAAGGATTAAGAGTATTATAGTAGATTTAAACTGAAATACATCTCTTTAACATACCAACAAAACTTTATAGAGTTGGCAACATTGACTCAAAACCAATTAAGAAGGGTTTTCCCAACCCAACCATCACGGAAATGAAGTGAAAGAGTGTCATGTTCAAGAGTGACTCACTACCATTAATAAGTTTAGTACCCTATTTTCCCAATTTCCCAAACATTTATGTCCAGTACCTCTTTATTTTTGACAAGCTTGAGGAGGATAACATGATCTATAAGTTCATCTTCCTATGAATCCTTCTAAGTAATTTTAATAAACCCTGAGAAGGAGTGGTTTGGTCTCATTATGTTTGACGAGTCCAACGTTATTTGATGGTTTTACGAGTCTAGAAAAGGTGTAACTTGACTTCTTTTTCATGTTTAGATAGTTTTAAAAAGAGGTGAAAAAGAAAACTCCAAAGGTTCATATTTGTAAATTTAGTCTCTTGAGTCCAAAAAGGCAGAAAACGATACTCAAGAGAACCTTTTAGTTATGTTTGACTAAAGTATTCTTTTTTCATAAATAGTCTATCCTAGTCTGGAAAAGGGTTAAACTTATACTAAGTAGATGTCTTTCATTTACTTTAACGAGTTCAAAAATACAAGTGCTTGACAATCTTTTCATGTTTTGTGAGTCTGAAAAGTGTTGAAAGAGGACTTCAGGGGGTTCATTTTTTGTAAATTTGCAAAGCCCGAAAAAAGTGATATAAGTTTGCTCTTTCATCAAAATGACCTATATTCAACTTAAAATTTGCATTAGATCCTTCAATTATCTTTTAACTTGCTCAGAACACCATAAAAGGATTAAAAATATATGTCATATGGTCAAAATATTAAAAATATATTAAAATAATGACTAATTGACCATAAATAGTGAAAAGTAAAAACATTTCTTTACCATTTTTATTTTTACCTCTTGTAAGTGAGTTTTGAATGCATTCTACCCTCAAACTTCAGTAGGTGATTGCAGCCAATCTAGTGGACCATTTCCAGTGTCGTTAGTCCTAGGTAGAAGATCTATCTTTTCTCTCCTTTTTAACGGTTTTATTTTTCATTTGGTGCAAATTATTGAGAGTTCTAAGTGATTTAGGGTCTAAAATTTCACCCTAGGCCCATTACACCCTCTCTGTATCAAAAGGTGTGTTGGTTCTGCCTAATCTACACTGGGAAGAGTGGACCAACGCACCTGCCAAGAAGGAAAAGTGTGTTGGGTCGCTCTGTCCATTGAAAGGTAGGTTTCATGGGCACAGTTTGGGAAAAAAATTTATGATTTCGAGTTAGATTTCTCTTCAAATTTTGCACAAGGCTGATTCTAAGTGTTTTTCTTGTGATTTTGCAGTTATTTGTTGGAACAAAAAATGGTTTTAAGTTGGAGAGAAAGAGACCATGAATCTCAAGATTTGCTTGTTGCAAATGACTCAACAACAATACAAGCCTTAAAGAACTATGGGCTCCTTAAGTTTTTCTTTATTCCATGCATGAGAGCCCAACTTGATTTACTGAAATATTTGGTCAAAGCATGGGATATTAAGGGATAGTTCGTGAGGATCAGAATACATACTATTACAATAGAGGTGGAGGATATATATTTCTTGTCAAGGTTATCTTAGAAAGGAGCTCCTATCTCACTCTATGGCATGAGAAGAGGTGGTGAAATCATGAAGGACTACATAGCTGCCCATTGTAGGCCTCGTTCTCAAGTAACAAAGGATGGGAAGATAGAAATCAAATATTTCATTCAAATTCCTCTCAGGACAATCCTCTTTACTATCGCTCAGTTGGTTGGCAGTTTCACTTTGCATTTTCCTACCAAGTCCCAAATGCAATATGCATCGGAGTGCATATAACCTACTATCTTCAACTAGAGTGAAGGGGTATTGGCTAACCTAAAGGACCAACTCAATAGAGAAAAGGATGGATGCTTGAATAAATTTGGATATGGTTATACTTTGGTATATTTTTCTCTAGAGAGGATACCATTACTCTATCCTCGGTGGATCTCTTGCGAGCTTCCGAGACCTAGGGTTCCACAAATGAGGCAATGGGTAGATCTCATGTCTCGTCATGAGGGTGCACCTTCGATGATTTTCCCCTACCTTATTTTTATGGTTGCAGGTACATATTATTATGATCAAGGACTATCCGTACACTGGAATTGATTTATGAGGAGACCCATAGCTCATTTTACCTTAAGACGAGCAATGGGGTGATGTAGGTAAAACAATGTCATTTTGAATATTTTTATTTTTTGGATTTTACAAAAGAAAATGTTTTTTATGTATTAGAGACTAATTATTGGTTTCACATTAAGGTATTGAACTTGTACGACCCGTAGTCTCGTCTTATCTTCAACGACGGGGACAACCACAACTTGCACATATTAGATTTGTTGCAGGGGAAGAGGAGGAGATGGATGATCCCAACATAGCTGAGACTCTTGCCAAGTTTGAGCATCATGTTGAGGGTTTTACCCATAGTGTATCGGAGACTTTGATAAATGAGATCTCTATTCAACTGCAGCGTACACAATTGGAGTGTTGGAGCGCATTAGTCGACTACTATGCAAAGTTGCTCACACATTTATGTGTTATCGTGATCATGATCGAGATTAGTTGATTAGGAGGCATTTGACCATATTTTGTATACATGCATTTTGATATTATAGGTTGTGTGGCCATATGTGTCTCGGACACAAATTTTGTAAAATCAAACACTAGATACAGTTATCTATCAATGTTTCCTATTTGCCTTATTCTTTGTTCAATGTGTGATGTTGATTGAATTATTTACATGTGTTGCAAATTTCTATCTAAACATAATAGGTTGATGCATCAGTTAATGTATTTAAACTTATAGGAATATGTTGATATTGAATGTAATCAAAATATCATTCTAGAAGGTGAACCCTTAAAAATGTGCGTAGCATAGTTGGACTTCGTACTAAATAAACGTTGTTTAGATGTTGTACTACAAGTTGTGAATCAATTCTAACCACTAAATGGTGATTCCACGAGAAATAGCATCAGAAAATAGTTTGATCATTGTGTTATACTCAGCGATATTATTAGTTGAGTGACCGATACAAATTCCTTGTAAACTCACTAACTCACCACTAGGAGCATAAATAGCCCATGTTGCAGAGGAGAGGTTTTGAGTACTATGACTAGCACCATCATCATAACCAACATATAGCTGAGGGAACGCCAACATCTGAAAATAAAATGTAATTCAATATTAGTAGAGGTGGTGGGAAACTTCAATGGAAACACACTATAAACAAACTAACACACTTTATAGTATGTACATACTGATTATGCAAAGATAACTTAGGCATAGTATTTTTTCAGGTACAACACATTTCTGGGTTGCACCAAAGGGATTCCATCCAAATCAATGAGCTTGTAAGCCCCTTTTGCAAGTACATGTTTGACTATATATGGGCCTATCCACATCAGTTCGAGCTTTCCAATTCCTAATTTGTCAACTTCTTGATCATATAAAAGGACTAGATGTCCTTTTGAAAAGGCATGAGGTTTAACATTTTTTTCATATTGTGCTTTGATGCGTTTCTTGTGAGCCTCATTGTCCATTCTGGTATCACGCAGGTCTCATATAAGCGAGCTAGATGCAAAAAACACTCTTCTTTTGTGAAAGTTGCTGGAAGAAGCTCTATGGCAAGCTTTAAAGATGGAATCTCACATTCTATTGGGTATGCTCACAAAGCGTAAAAAAATAATGAGGTGCCAATTTGTCTTATGAATCCTTATCATGAATTGCAACATTGTTTTGAAAACCTTATTAATGACTTCTACTTTCCCATTGGCTTTTGGGTAATAGGGAGTTGTCTTGTCATGTTGAAGGGCCAACTTATTGGTAAGTTCAGACATCATGTAATTTCAGAAAAGTTTACCATGGTCTATAATGATGGCTTGTGGCACACCAAATTTGGTAATGACATAGTTGGAAATAAAAAATGTAGTTGTTTAGCCATTGTTATTGTATGGAGTCATCGCTTCGGCCCATTAAGTAAAATATTCTACAACCACGATAATGTAGCCATGCCCCTTTGTCGAATGATGGTTACGGGTCATTAAGTTAATGCCCAATTTCGCAAAGGGTCCAACAATGATAACATGATGCATAGGAGTAGGTGGAGCATGGGCTTTACGATTATAAATCTGACGACCATGACACTTTTGGACTGCAAGAATGCAATCTTCAAACATGGTTGGCCAAAAGTAGCCAACTCACAAAATCTTTTGGGTAGTGGCATAGCCAAACATATGTATACCACATGCTCCAGCATGACATTCATTCAATGCTTTCTCAACGTCCTCATGAGTGAGGCATTGTATGAATATTGTATCAACACCATGGTGATATAGAGTGTCACCAATTATAATGTAATTTCGAGCCTGGTATCAAATGTGTCATTGATCAGAGCGAGAGGTGTTAGGCCAAAAGGTTTAAGTCTAGAGACAGATGATGATATCTCCATACCAAGGATCAAAGGAATCAATCGAAAACAACAACTCACTGGGAATAGAATCATCATATGTCAGTTTTAAATGAGGGAAGGTCGTAGATCTAACGACTTCTTAGATTTGGATTTGACGAATTCCAAACAAACTCTTGGAGAATAACAATCCATTTAGAGTATTTTCCCCCTAGCAATTGACATGACAAAATGTAAGTCATAAGGTTGCAATAAAAAACTACCATAGTCTTCCGAAGAAAAATATAGTGGCAAAATATTTGGACAACTTTGATATCTTCCAATGCTAACTTTTCAACGTGAGAGTATTTGATTTCAGTGTCATTTAAATTTTGACTTAAACAATATATAGGATGTTCGTCTCCTAGGTCATCTTCTTGGACCAGTACCATAGCAATGATGGTAACAGTTGCAACAAGATATAGGAAATAGTCTCATTGATAGTCAAGGGGATACAATAATGATGCTCAAACTAGGAAATATTACAAGGTATCAAAAGCCTTTTGGGTTGCATCATCCCAATGGAAGGGAACCCCTTTTTTCAATAGGCAAGTAAATCCTTTTGTAAGTTTTGCATAGTTTGGGATGAATCTTCGTAGAAATTTAGCCTTTCCTTGGAGGTGTTGTAGCTGACCAAGTGAGAAGGTCCATACAAATCAAGAATCTCCTGTACTTTAAGTGGATCAATGCAAATTCCTTGTTTTGATACAACAAATACAAGAAGTCTACTAGATTGGACACAAAATACATATTTGTGTGCATTTAATCTTATGTTGCAATGCCGACAACGTAGGAAAATCGCTCTGATATGCATTGGATGATCCTCACGATGTTTAGAGTGGCAAGGAAAATCATCCAAATAAGGTTAGACTATATGCTTGATATCATGAAAGGCATAATTCAAGGCCCTCTGGAATGTTGCACCAGTGTTCTTCAAACTAAAAGGAAGTTTACGATAAGAAAATGTGCCCAATGAATAAATAAATGCAGTCTTATGTTGGTCTGATGGGAGTATGTTGATTTGATTATAATTGGAAAATCCATCCATAAATGAAAAAATCTCGCTTCCAGCACAATCATCAACAATTTGATCAATAAACGAGATTGGATAATTTTCTTTGGTACAAGCACGGTTAATATCCCGATAGTCGATGCATACTCGTGTAGTTCCTTGTTTCTTCATCACAAAGAATATGCTTAAAACCCTATCGATGAGAGGAACAAGGTAAATAAGACCAACACGCAAAAAAATTTCAACTTCTACTTTGATCACAACAACTTTCTTAAGGTGAACCAGAAGTAGGTGTTGTCTAACCTGTTTAGCATCAAGATATATTTTAATTTCATGTAGCATGATATTCGAATCAATACCTAGTATCTCTTCATATGTCCAAGCAAAAACGTCACATAATTCCTGAAAAGGGGCCTTATAAATCTTAATCTCATCAGGAGAACAAGATGCACCAATATTGAAATTTTCAATAACTTCGGGTTTAATTGAAATATCGAGAGGAATGGTCTCTTAAATATTTTTAAGTTCTTCTCAGAATTTACATCATGAATGGATATGGAATCCTTAAATATATTAGTAATATTGGGTGAATAAAAATCTCCAAGACTATTTTCAAGAGTTGTGGGTAATAAGGAGTGATGATGATTATCGTCCCATGGTGTTTCGTTTGACATCATGATTTTCATGAAGCTTTCATCGGCAGATAATGTACTGATGAAAGGGTTAGAAGATGACTCAAAATCTTGGGAATTATCAACCCAATTTATTGAGGAATTAATATCCAAATTTGTCAAACAGGTCGAATAAATCACTTCATATTCAACCTCAACGAGATTGAGCGTCATACAGTCACCAAATGCATTAATATTAGAAATGTCAAGTACTATCTAGGGATCAAATGGATTAGCACAACATGAAATCATATTAATGATGGCAACATACTGGGAGTGTCAAGAGGAGGCAGAGAAAAAATCCCCATTAAGGATGATCCCTTAAGCAATCCTTGTTGAAAATGCAGAAAGAAAGTCTCAATTTTGATTTTTTTCCTTAATTAAATTGAGGAAATTTGAAATACCATATCAGTAGACAACTTGGAGGAGTTAATAGGGGTGACATGGCTCTTGTCCCTCAATTAAGAACACTCAATTCAAGTTAACTTGAGTTGATTCCTAAAAAATAGGAGTCTAGCTCATTTAATTCGAGTTAGGGGCATGAAGTTCAGTTGTGCGCAGTGGGTTCCTAAATTTTAAGAGACTAGGTTGAGTTAATTTCATTTGTAGCAATTTAATTCAGTTAAATTGAGTTATGGTCACTTAAATTAGTTCTAACTATTAGAGGAACCAGAGAAAGATCAAGTTGTGGAAGTGGAACTTCAACCACACTTAGTGATCATCTAGATAACTGATCAATCAGCCTAAAGTAGCTCATGCATGTAGAGAATTTGAGTTACCCAGTTGAGATGGAGATTCCAAGGCACTATACTATCAATTGTAGACTATTCTAATGTGTACAAGTGGTGCATGTAGTTAGAGGAAGAACCAAAAGTAATTGTGAAATCTAGACGAGGGAAATTTATAATTAATAGGGGAATATTTCCTCAAGGAACAACACAAGGAAATAGGAGCATGGACGTATTGAAAATTGGCTAAGAATTTTCCAGGTTCAGTCAGTCAAGCGGATCGTAGAAGATATAGGTGCAAGTTGTGCTCAAGCTTGAGCAAGCATATTTTATTCATTCAAATTCTTTGATTAATGCCTTACATATAGTAAGGGGTTTTGAGCAATCTTTTCCCCCTATATAAATATTTGTGCATGTGTGATGTTTCCTTTTGAATGCCTATTATTCTTGTTTTAGATGGTCAATTAACTTCCGCGGATGAGTAGAGTAGCTTCAAGTCTTGTGATTTAGTAAATTTCATGAGCAGTATTGAATCTACACAATAATTTTTACATGGTATCAGAGCTGGAATCACTGTGGAGAAGAGATTTCAAAATCATCATTGCAGGAGATTCGAATTTCAAGATCAGTGTTGCAGGTTTTATTTAGGATTGAGAAGATGGATTTCTATGGAATCACGCTCGAGTATGACTTGGAAGGCACCTCAAACTTTTTTTCATGGAAGGGCCACATGGAGGCAATATTAGATGATAATGGGCTGCCATAATACATCAAGGTAGGTGTAGCAAAACCCCAAGCATCTAATGCCCAAAATCTTGCTCAGTGGAAGAAGGATGTGGCCAAAGCAAGGAGAATCATATTAGAGGGAGTTCGGGATCATATTGTCTTGAATCCCCATGGAAAAGAGACTTCGTTTACGATGTGGAAAGCACTAACAGAATTATTTGAGAATAATAGTGACCATAGGAAGTTCGCACTCAAGGACAAGATTCGAAGTATCAAAATGAAAAAGAACAAAACAATTACGCAATACCTGAGGAGGTTTACAAAGTGTCATGATGAACTTGGTGGGGTCTGTGTTAATGTCCCTAAAGAAGACTTGGTAGCTCTAGCTCTTTTGGTCCTACCCAAGAGTTGGTATAGCTATCAAGATTCAGTAAATGGTAGGGAGAAACTACCAAGATGGGATTGATTATGGTCTGACGTGGCATAGGAGGAAATAAGGAAGAATACCAAAGATGGGACCTCATCCAAAGAAGAGGAAGAGGACTTTGCATTAGTCAGCAAAGGAATGAAGGCCAAGGGAAAGAAGTCCCAAGGTAGCTTCAAGTTTTGTGATTTATTAAATTTCATGAGTATTATTGAATCTACACATTAATTTCTACAATCTTATCCCAACATGTTGATAAGGGTGTGGGTATTCACCCATAAGTAGAATGATTCCATTAGTTCGATAATTACCAACAAAAAGGCAAGTTGATCGATGGCCACGATGCCCCCTTGGTGAGGGAAAGAAATCATCCTAAAATAGGTTGAGACCATGGTTTCCATGGCATAAATCCATGTTTGACCTAGTAGGAGGTTATAATCCAAATGTCCATCTATGACTTCAACCTCTATTGAGACTATTTTTCCAACTAATTCTACTTGCAATGAATGCAAAATCCCATAAGGTTTGAAACCTCTTCCATCAAAATCCTTAAGCATGATGGGTGATTGATTAAGTTATGGAGATCCAATAGATTTCCAACATGAAAGCAACATGATACAAGTCAAGGCACCTTCATCTTGGATGGTTCGGTAAATAGTTTTACTTCTAACGACAACTTGGATCATGAATGCTAGTTGGGGCGGAAGTTTAGGAGTATGGTTCTCATGATTAAAGACAACAAGATTTGAATCTAAATGATCTATCCCTCCAATCGCTGCAAGTAAAGACCTCTTTTGGGTAGGACAATTCTGCAATAGCTCGAGAGATGACATAGCAGAAAGAGCTTTAGCTAAGTCCTCAACTATGTTATAATTTTGTGCAACTCTTGCAAGAGGATTAAATGTTCATTTATGAATGACTCATTTTGGAGGTTTAATGGTTAATTCAGTCGGTATTACACCTAGAGGATGATTCGAGGTATAATGAATGGAGTTGGGAGGTTGATCATTAGCCTTGTAAGTCGGAACATCCAGGTTACCATATTCGTTTTTCCTTCTAGCCACCAATACATAGTCTTTATGTTTGGTGGAAGATAACATCATTACTTTGGAAGGGGAAGCTTGATCTCGTGCAACCATGTTTGTCTCCTGATTTGGAAAGGGATATGTTAATACGACAGGTGCGTTAGATGATGAATTTAGGAATTGATTAACTTCTTCCTAATGTGGACAATCCCTAGTAAAATGATTCTCATTACAAATAAGGCAATGGTAACGAGGCTTACGTTTTTCATCAGGAGATTGATTTTTTTTTGCCTGTAATGAGTTATTTTTCTTTTTCTTTCCTTTACCTTTCTTCTTACTTCTAGGTTGTTAATACTTGCCTTTCATAGATTGAACGACATTAATCTCGGAAGTAACCGCAGGAGTAGCAGAGGATGGGTTTTGAGTAGTCACTGTAGGAGATGGACTAGATAGTTTACTCACTATATGTTGACTAGTGGAACCAATCACACTATCAGCAACATGTAATTCCTTAGTGGGAGGAGGTGGAAGAGTATTGAGTGGTCTCAAATCATTAGGTATATTTTCATAGAGTGTGCCAAACTGAGTATAAACTAAATCAAGATATTGGGAATGAGCAATGACTTTCTCTTGAGTGACAACTTTTCCCTTAGCAACATCTTCAGTTATAGGAGGCAATAAGGATTTAGTGAACCATTTCACCAATAACTGATCAGGGATATAAGTTTTAACAAATCGTCGACAACATCTCCACTCATGTATATGATCAAAAATATGAGTGGAGTTAGACTGCTTTAAAGAGGTCAAAAGCTCGATATCCATTTCATAGCGAATGGATAGCTGGAAACTAGTTAAAAATTTGTTGCCAATGCACTAAAGTTGTTATAATAAGCTCTAGGTAGCTCGACATAACACTTCATTGTCAAACCAATAAGAGTTCTTTGGAAGAGATGCAAACGAATAGAGTCATGACTTAAGGAGTTGGATGAACACCATAAATGATATGTCATAATGTGGTTCAATAGATCTTCGTTGTGGTTTCCATTGAATTTGGGAATGTCATTAGATAACTTGGATGGAATAACCGGCCACTAAGGATAACGTTGGATTGGATCATTGGTGAGTTAGGTTAAATCTGGTAATTCTAAAGTTGCTATAAAATGAAACTTCCTTTTGAAGTTTGTTTGGGATTGTAAATAACCTTGTTATGGAATGTTAGTTTTTGGTGCAGGATATCTAGGATAGGATGGGATAGGTTGGGCAACTGTTATTTCCATCCCACCTTGATGCAAATTGTTTTGATAATTAGGATAACGCATACCAAGTTGTTCACTTCCAAAATTGTTTTGATATTTTGGGTAGACTTGATATTGTTGTGCATTTGGACCTTGGAAACACTGACCTAGATAAGGTTATTGTGATGTTGTTGTCTGACCAACAAGATCTTGGGGTATTCCTTGCAAAGGTTGTTATGATGGTATTTGTGTCATTCATGGACTACGCTGACTAATTTGTGTTTGTGGCATGCTATAAATAGGTTGACTTACTTGCACCTATGGAATGATTTGACCAAGTGGATTAGATGTAAGTTGTGATGGACCCTAGATAGGCTGAATGGAAAGGATTTGAGAAGGTACCTATACTATTGATAGGTCCTGAACAGGTTGACTAAATTGGATAGGTTGGCAAGTAGGAACTTGCAGCATAGTCTGAGTAGGTTGACATGTTGGAATTTGATTTACACCCAAACCAGGTTGAACAAATAAAGTAGGATTCCAAGGGGTAGAAGCCATACCTGGAAATGGAGAACCCCTAGGAAGAGGACTTTCACATGAAAGAGCACCAAATTATGCCATTTTGTTAGTGGATGGGAACATCTGAGCAATAGGTTGCTCCCCAGCTGGAGGATAAGAAGGAGGAGGAGGAAATTACCCCCCAGTGGGAGGGTATCTAAC
Organism: Pinus taeda; assembly: GCA_000404065.3. Taxonomy (NCBI): domain Eukaryota; kingdom Viridiplantae; phylum Streptophyta; class Pinopsida; order Pinales; family Pinaceae; genus Pinus; species Pinus taeda. Next base: position 2,111 of record APFE031397189.1, on the reverse strand, counting down.
ATAAGATGGACCTGGTTGTTGTGGTTGTCCTTGCCCACTATACTATTGTTCCCATTGGTCGGGGTTCCACTCATTCCAATTTCCTTTAGCTCTTGACTCCCTCTCCCGTCGAATGAGAAGATGAAGGTTTTAATACCATTTCAAAGGGCAGACCAAATAAAGTCTTCCCGGTTGGCTTGGTGGTTACGACATGGTTGTAAAAGTTTTTGGTCCCACCAGGGGTTGTGGGTTTGACTCCACCCACGGTCTCATTTATTAAAAAAAGAAAACTTTTATTATAACTTTCATCGGTTCCACAAATAACATCACCCCACGGTATTTTTAAATAGCATTGAACCATTGATTGTCAATGCTTTTATGGGCAGTTATAGCCACTGACACTGTCGTGGATGAGCCACATGGCTGGTTTGATTTTGTTCGATCGTTCAAGAATGAACCTTTGCCAAATATAGTCTGTTAGCAAAATGATCGGGTGTCAAATAATGTTGACCGCCCAATCATTAGTTGTCGAAGTTGGACTTGACCCGTCGCTGAATCCCCACAATTTATTTTGGTTAACAATATATATGTGCCATTTAGTTTTGTTGTTGAAATGATTTTAAACCCCAATTATATATGACCTTCAACACTCGCCAACTCTACCAACATCATTTGGTTGGCAAATTTCATTGAATTATAACCAATATTTTTCGGTTGAAATCATCGAGTCATATTTGCTTGTTAGTTGTAACCACAACATATATTTAGACTGCCCAATGATAAATATTAACCCCCTGTTAAAATGGTGTAACAATATTGAAACATATGACCACCAACTATTGGGTTATATTAGGACCTCCGCTAATTTTTGTTGAGCCCATTGTTTTAATGTTGGAATTGTTGGTTGTTAACTTTGTTGTAGCCATTCGCCCAAAAACAAAAACTATGACCGCCGAATGTTTTCATTTGTTGTGACATGTTACCACCAATTATCTATGACTTGGCCATTTAACATTGACTATCGTTGTGTTCACATTTGAATTGATTGTCAAATGGTGTTGACATTAACCATTGGCAAAGGATTGGGTTGGGTTATACGCCAATAATTAGACTATAATAGCCAATGGTTTTAACAACGGTGAGTTAACAATTATAAATCATGCTTTGGGTTAGTGGGTCAATAGTTGATCCACTGGTGGGTTCGACTCCCACCAACCCAAACATCATTAATATCTTGTTGTATGTCCATTGATGCTATCAGAATTTGTCGCCAGAAGGTGGGTGTTTTTGGCCATTCACACGGTGCCATGTGGCATCCTTTCATTGGCCCACATGGCCTCTTTCTATTGGGCCACAAACACAATCAACCTACCACTTGTGCGCCAACTCAACTTCCCAACCACGTCACAACTATATGGTAGTGCTTAGATGATGCACCTTGGTGGTGCCATGTGGCATGCTCTAGGTATGCCACGTGGCACATTTTTATTGGCCCATATGGCAGCCAAAAAATTCCAAAAAGAGGTGACATGTGGCATGCTATCAAGTTGCCATGCACCCATTAGGGGAATTTTCAGGTCTAAAATGGGCCTCCTAAGAAAAATGTATAACCAAAATAAACTTTATAAGAACCAATAAGATTCAATATGATAATGTCAACCATGGGGGGTGATTCACCATTTTTGGAGTAAAAAGGGAAAAAGATTAAAAAATAATAAAACTACTTTTTCAACTCATATTTTGAACTTATCTCCCTAAGGTTTTACTCAAATTTTGAGTGGGAGTACTCGTTGGATGCAAAATTTAATTCCTCATCCACGGAGTACCCATGTTGCATACTTTCGATGGATCTTTCTACATGGAAAATGAGAAATACATGACAAAAACGTGCTTGCAATCACATTTTTTATGTATTTCTCATTTTTTGTGTAGTAGGGTCCATCGAAAATATGAAACATGGGTACTCCTTGGATGAGGAATCAAATTCTGCATCCAACAAGTGTTTTCACTAGAAATTTTGAGTAAATCCATAGGAAGGTCAGTTGAAAAAATAGTTTTTTCTTTTTGCCCTCTAAAATTTGATGATGTAATCTAATCTTATTTTATTATTTCCACTATTATTTTATAATTTC
>APFE031397173.1:0-10290 GCA_000404065.3 Pinus taeda | reverse complement strand
TATATTTAAATCTATATAAATTAGAAAATGTTGGACGAGTGGAGAAAGCACTTGTAGTAAGTCCCCCTAGACAATGCATCAAGAAGACATGTGAATGTTAGATATCATAATTTGTTTATTAATTGCTTATCATAAAATACATTTTATAATATCCATATCATATTGAAATGTGCATTTACTTGTGTTAGTCCAACTGAAACAATCACAACAAAACTTGATTCAAAAAATGTACAAAATGATACATCAAAAAGGTATGCATATGAAACACAACATTGTAATCTATTTATACTTATTCAATTTTTAGGAGAAACATAGCATTGTAGAAATGTTTATAACAATATCTAACTAAGCAATTTTTATAGGAAAAAACAGATACTGCCAATTAAAGTATCAATTGAAGATCTCAATAGTTGTAGAATTGGGCAGCGATTTGTTGGAGACATAATGGTTGTCTATACTGCATTCCTTGATAAAGCAAACAAATCACGTCAAATATTACGAGCTGATTTGACAGATGCTCAAGGAATGATGACTATAATGTTAACTGTACCCGCACATTTAGTGGAGCGACATGAACAACAAATTTTGCAAGGCAATAGCATCTCAACTACAAATTTCAAGATATTGCCTAAAATTGTTTATGATCGTGGTGATTGTGACAAAATAATTTTGCTTAATGAATCAAGTATTATAGAAACTGTACCTGAAGTTTGCAAAGAGTATCGCTTCATTCCCAATACAACCATTAGGCAATTTGCAAACAAAAAAGAAATGTACCCAATTGGCACAATTGCTGCAGCTGTTACACTTGCCAAACGGGTTGGATTGCATTACATACTCCATATCAAAGATGGAGATTCTGAAAATGACAATGCAACTGTATGTATTTGCATGTTACTTATTCCTAATTTTCAGTAGATAACATGCATCACTTCATTATATAGTTATTGTAATTTGTCTATAGTTATCGTAATTTGTTTCTTGCACTTGCAATTTTTCAATGGATAACAATTTCTCTCTTGCAGTTGCAATTATTTGACACGTATGAACAATTTTTCCTTTCAATGGAAAAACAACTGCAGAAAGGAGACTTTCCCCTCATCCTTTTCAAAAATTTAACAAAAAAGGTAAACACAAAAGAAACAATATTCAGAGCATCAAAGTCAACGTTCATGACTGAACTTAACACAGATGTAGTAAACAATCTCAAAAAACCAACTACAGCTACCCATGCTGTAAGTATAACAATAATCGTGCTTTTACTAGCTTTGCATTTGCCATGTAATAATGTAAATTAATGTTTCAATATTTTATAAACAGGTCGAAGGTATTCTGATGGCAACAAATCCATATTCAACTCCTTTTGAACCTGTTTGTGCAATTTGTAACTCCCCAGTCAATTCATCCATAGTGATAACCAATGGGACAATTTCCTGTTCATAGTGCAATGATAATTGCCCTTTCATTTACAAGCATTGTATAAATGCTGTAAAAGAATCCATTTCAAATAACTTTGTCCAGTGCATTATCAGGCAGCCCTTAGTACATGACTTGCTTCCTGATTTAAAAGCAATGTCATATGAGGCATATTTGCAACAGAAAGCTACCACTGTTTACATGTTACGTGACTTCATAATTCACAAAAAGTTCACCCTCAATGAAGATAGTGAACTATTACATGTCGGGTAACAAATGGAAGGTACATCAACATATGCCTTAACATATTTTGTCTCAAATATGTCCTCTCTTCAATTCACAATGTTATCATTTTACTATAACTAACTATTTGTTATATAGATCACAAAATCCAGGAACATGGCAAGCTTCACGTACACAACAAATGCAAAAGTAATATGAATATGTTTCTTCATATTGGTTTGGTATCTCCTCTCTTTGATTTCCTTGTTGATTGGGGTTGTTAAAAACAATATTGTGCTTCAGCAAAACCATTATCATCGCTTCCTGTGCACAATAAAGGAAGGGTAGTTATATATGGAAGGTAGATGCACATGCAGTGTGCTTTTGAAGATAAGGCTGGAGATGTTAAGTGATTTAACATTAATATTGAATAAGATAGGACATATTTACTACTGTTATCATTGTTATCACTGTTATCACTGTTGTTGTAAGGTGAATCCCAGATCTGGTTTATCCATGACAAATTGCCTTGGATGGGAGAGCGATGCGACAAACCTTGTATTGAATATCATGATTTTGTAATTTTCTTTCAAGAGATTAACCATTTGTATAAAGTAAATTTTATAATTCAGAAACCCTGAATACTGAATTTACAAGGAAGTCTGTCGTGCTTAATTTTATCAATTTGATTCTGGGTTCTATGAGACAATCTTCCCTCTTTCTTTTCATTTATATTTTTTTTCTCATTAGTTCTAATGTTTTCTCGTTATTTATGAAAGGAAAGTGGGATATTTTTCCACATCGATGAATGGTGTTTCCATCCTCTCTGAAAGTGAATTCCCTTAACTCAAAATAAAATCATAATCACAAAATACAATTCGTTTTTGACAAAGTTGATGAAAACTTTTATCTTATTGCATAATCTGTAATTTGAAAGTTGTTTTACAACCTAAATAAACACATTTTGTAAATACAAAAATCCCTACATTAGCGAGAACCACAATTAGAGGTATGTTTCAAGGCTACCCTAATCAATGATGGAGAGATTTGCAAATTAGCTCGAAGCTTCACCTTGTTGATTTGGAAGAGAAGGGTGAAGAGGCCATGGCTGCTTCCGACATGGGAGGTACAGAGAACCAGAGTTTTGTTCTGCATTGGAAGAAGAATCATTGCCCTAACGTAGAGGCCTAGCCTTCAGATTAAGACAGTACCAAATCAAATGATCCTGAATTTGGGAAGCAAAAAAAGCGCTCTGAAGATAATAATATTTAACTTAATGGAGGCCCTCTAGGCACACTCTTAAGGCTCGCATGGAAGGAATTCTGTCTGCCATTAATGAATCAATAGATTTCCAAGTCAGTTCAGTCTGCAATCAGCCATTAACAGCTAAATGGATTTCCAAATATCCTGAAACTAACCAAAACACACTTCTGGGGCGCGTGTTTCTGCCATAGATGCCTAGTTGTTGCCGCTAGAGTGCAGGTTCAGATCTTGATCTTTATTTAATTTTTAACAGTTTCGTCTCCGAGTTCTGTCCTCGACCAGTTCAAGCCTTCATTAGCGGAGAACAAGTCAATTCAAAGGGGCAGAAAAGAAATTATCTAGAAGGGGAGAATTTCACAAAGGAACAGAGTCACAATTCATGGCTAGGATTTTGCGAAGGAGATTCAATCAAACCCAAAGATCGTGATCTGGGATGGAACAGGGTTTTGAGGAAAGTATGGTGTATTGATAGGGACAAAATCGTCTGGAAAAGGAGGAATATGTAAAATGGGCCATTTGTTTTGCCCTAGGTGAGCATTCCACTTTCCGGCTCGATATCAATTGAGGTATAAGGACACGAGATCCTGAGGAATGAAGTAAATTAATGATCGTAGTTTCTTCGTGTTCACATAAACAACGGTTTGGATTGCAATTTTCAAGATGACAAAGTTTACCCACAATTTTGGAGGGAACTGTTAAAAAGGAGTAAAGTGTTAACAAATATGCAGGTTTGGGAATAAGAGGGTCACGTGCCGAAGTTGGCCCATCTAGTCCCTAAATGCAAGTGCTGGTTATTTCTAGGGCCATAACATTGTACACGAACAAGAATATATTTCTAGGGCCATAGCATTGTACACGAACAAGAATATATTTCTAGAATGTTTGATGGTGAAGCTACATTTGTTTGGAAAGTTATTACCTACCTTGATTTTTGGGAATAACAGATAGATGTTGTTTGTGTACCAAATTAATACACTGAATCACATAAAAATATCTGGAGTGTTTGATGGGTACCCCATCCCAACCATTTACTGCATGTAGGTCTGAACAAATAAAAGATGGTGGTTAATGGTTTTCTGTTTGCATGCATTGCAATTTTGTAGTGTTGCTGTGGCAGACCCCGACAGGGACTACCGCCACGGCAGTGGCTCCCTTGTTTAAGTATATGATCAACAAATACTCAACTCTAAGATAATTATATTGATTAACACTATTTATTGATAATTTACTATATTCATTTATAACTTTCTTTATAATAATTTTATTTTGTACCCATATTATTATTTTGCATTCAAATTATTCTTTTAAATAATTTAAATTATTAGAACTAGATTAATAATTTGTAATGATCATGATTAAATGGATTAATTAAGTATTTATTTAAAATTTTCAATTATCAATAATTAATAAATGGATGATAAAGATTTAATTTCTATGGCATATCTACTTGATATTTTTAATTTTCAATAATAGTTAGGATAAAAAGTTGATATTTATCTCAAAAGTGTTTATATTTTTCTGTTTTTCAATTAATTAAAAAATGCTATAAAATTAAAATAAAATTTATATAAAATATTTTGACTATGAAATAAGTTAATATTTTTTTGAGTATATGATATTGATAAAACCATATATTGCAACAAATCTTATTTACAACTTAAAAACCTATATAGTAAGTACAAATAAATTTCTATAATTCATAAATCTTGTTAAATTTAATTAAATTTTTTTTTTTTTAAATTACACATTAAAAAGTTGAGAAAATATAAAAAAAATAATAATTTTAATCTTAATAATATGCAATATATATTATAAAATATTTTTTTGATATTTATAATAAAATAATACCTATTACATTTAACAATTAATTTAATTATATAATTATCTTATTATAAATATATATTACAAACGAAATACATAATTAATATTTAATATAACTAATTAAACACATTTAATCAAAATAATCCTCACGCATACATGATTCAATTAATACATTGTATATTGCAACCAAAACCACATAGGTACTTTTATTCACACTATTATTAAAAAACTAGGTTTTAAATGTAAACAGAAATACATTTTACCTCAAAAGTACTATTATTAAAAAACTAGGTTTTAAATGTAAACAAAAATACATTTTAACTCAAAAGTACTATGTTCTGATTATGTGTAGCTTATCTGTTTTCGTGGTTAAGAAATCTGAAATTAAAATAGTGTTTAGTGTGATTATTTATTTTAATTTATTATTAAATTAATAATAAATGAAATAAGTTATTATTATTGATTTGTAAGTTTTAATATTGGAAATTAATTTATTATTTTTTAAAAAATTAATATTAATTAAGATTTCATTAATATTAATGTTTAAATTTTAATATAAAATTAAAAATTAATTTTAAACATTATAATTATACACAATTATAGATTCATTTTAATTATTAATTTAGTAAAGTTTAAGTGGATTAAATTTTTTGATGTGAAAACATATTTTAGAATATAAAACTTGAAAAAAAGTTGCATTTCTAAAGATTTGGTAGATAAGTGGTTAATATGGATTAATAATGGATACACAAATTGTGTAATTTTATATTATTTTAAATGCATTTTTGAATGAATAAATGAACTCAACTCATTGAAAATTTCATGTCTTGAAACTTCCTAGGGCAATTGGATTTTGTACACTACACAATGTAAACCTGCAATTCCAACCAATGTTTATTGGATTTCATACAAAATTGATTGAAAAATTATCTATGCAAAAGACCATAATGTAAAAGATTAAGACTAATTGAAATGTTTTAACCATAAAAATTAAAATATTTTGACATTGAAATGTTTTGTTCATAAACTACATTATTCACATTAAAATGTTTTTTTGTTAATATATATTTAAATACACTTCAATATTATTAAGTTATTTTAAAACCATATTATTTATGGATTACCTTGACATTTTTTTGTTAATAATACTTTTTTTTTTAAACAAAAATGGTTGAGTTTTATTTATAAGAAGAGGTTGGGCATGCCAAACAACCTCGAATATAGATGATTGCGAGAATTCTGGCTCAATAGAGTCCTCCTATTCTAGATTTTGTATCAGAGATTAGTTGCTGTTTTTGACGCATTTGGCATGGGTGAGTGATCCTTGCTTTGCTGATGACATCTTAGTGTCCTGTCTTACATTTCCTCTTTTCTATAATACTTTGGTACTTTCCTGGGTTTAGTTAAATCCCACATAAACTTTAATCCATGGGCCAAATAATGCAAACCCACATTATATTAAATTGAATTAATTTATAACCTGTCTTCTGCTCCGTACCTGACCCCACTTCATGGTTAACCCCCGTTGTAATCAACTCATGATAGCTGTCAGATCTTCCCCTACCCAGATCCGACACATATCGCGTTCCTCACTTTCTGATCCTTAACACCTCGAGAGCACATGATATGGGCAATTTTGTGTTGCCACACATTGGCCCTTAAGTGGCATCGCGTCTATTTCATAAAAAACTACTGAGCAGCCAAGAGCGGTGCAATGAAACCTACTTACCACTCCCAGCGAATTATCTCCCCTCCTTTTGCAATTTGTGATAATTGTCAGATCAACCCCCGCCCACATCCGACACTTATCACGTCCCTTGCTCTCTGAGCCTTAACTTGATCCCATCTCCGTACCCGGCCCCAAAACAAGGATAAGACCCCGCCATGTATAACGTGAACACAATAGGAGCACGCAATATGGGCGGTTTTGTCCTGCCACATGTCAGGCCCTAAGGTACATCGCATCCGGTTCATGAAATATTGCCCACCAGCAAGAAGTAGTGCAATGAAAACCGCTTACCACTCTCCGCATCTTTAACCCCCACCTTTTCCAACTCGCGATGACTGTCAGATCATCCCCCAACCTGATCCCACACATCTCATCCTTCAAAACTATCCTCTCAATGAAATCCATTCTGCACCCTGTTAATACACCCAACACTACCGGCCCATGCGGAAAGCCAAATACTTGTCGAGGAGTGGCCCACACTTTCTCGACAGTGAAAGTGTGTCTGTGCCAGCCTTTGTTCTGCAGAATTTTGTCCCTGATCGACTCTCCTTGTCTATTAAGGAATTGGGTGCCTTTCAGCTTCTTCATCATTCTTTACCAACATACCTTGAGTTAGAAGACATCCTTTGTTAGCCATTATATAAGCTTCCTTGTTCTGAGCTCGTAGGAAATGGTAGAATGAGTAAGATGAAAAGTTTTGAGTCATCTTTCTTATTCTTTCTAGGGTCTTGTTTAGAGTAGAGCTATTGAGATGGTTGCCCGTGTTAAGGGTTTTGATAAGGATTTCAGAGTCTTCGAAAATTTGTAAGTTTTCCACTATGTTCCTTTGAGCTAGCTGACACACTTTGAGTAGTCCGAGGATCTCAGCCTGGTTGTTGGTGCTCTAACCTAGTCCCCAACTGTAGCTATCCTATTTTTGTCCATCTTTGGAGTAAATTATTCCTCTTGTCCCTCATATCCCCGAGTTTCCTTTGGAGGCTCCGTTAAAGAAAATCATGACTTTGCCCTGATTTTTCCACCATTTTTTAAAGTCCACCTCGAAGATCCAAACATGCCACTCTGAATTATGGCTAGGCAAGGAGATATTTTTCTTGATGCTTGCCAGTCTCAGGGATTCTCCTAGCGAGTTGAGTTCTTCAGGTAGAAGGGAATTGTCTGACTTATGAGGTATATTTTCAAAAGTTTCTAGGAGCAAGGATTTGGCCTTGGCAGTTATTGTGTTGGTGGATTGAAGTCTGTTGTTGAAGACGACTTCATTCCTAGCCAACCAGATTCCCCATCAGATATATTTTGGGATTGCATTCCAGATTTTAGTCTAAGTTGAGTTGCTACTCAAAGAGTGTGGATAGCGATATTTCCAAGTTGCAATAAGATTAACCATTAAAGATTGCTGAGGGATTTGGGTGTTGAACCCCATAATTTCTTCCAACGATACCTCTTGAGAAAAGGGGCAGTCTATGAACAGGTGATCAATCGTTTCCTGGTCCTTGTAGCAGAGAGGGCATCTGTGTGGACCCATGATTCCTCTTTTCTCTAAGTTTTCACCAGTGAGGGTCCTTTTGTGCATGAGAGTGCAACAAAAGAAGTTGAGTTTTGGGAGTCCAAATGGGTCCCAAACATGTTGCCAAAGCTTTGTAGTATGGATCTGATGTTGTTGTTCTTGGAAAGTTGCAAAACCTAGCCAGGCTGAGTAAGTTATGGTCTTCCCCCAGCCCCACTTATCCCTCGAATGAAGGTGCACAGGAGCTAGACTAGTGAGTTTATCTAATAATTGATGGAGTTGAGGGAGCATCCAATCAGGGGATGTAGGCCCAATTACTCCAATTCCTTACTGAATCCCATGTGCAAATTTCAAAAAGTTTGTGGATACCTTTTTGGATTAGCCAGTTACGCAAGTCTGTTATTTCAGGTGCAAGAATTAGGGGTTGGGGACCCATGATATTGTCCTCCCATAGTCTAATTCTTTTCCCATTTCCTGGAATTTTGTAGAGCTTCTCTTTGAAGAATTTTGATCCTTGGCTGCACAACTTCCACAACATGGTTCCTTTGTGGGAAGCTCCTTCTTCCATATTATTTATTGAGAGTCTGCGCAGATATTTTTTAATTAGAACTTGATTTACAGGGTGCCTTTCGTTTGAGAAGATTTTCCAAAGGATCTTCCCTCCCATTGCCAGATTGGCCAACACAGGATCTCTTACCTGAAGTCCACCTTCAGATATTGACCTTTTCACTATGTCCCAACTTACTATATGGAAATTTTTTTTGTTCCCCTCTCCTCCTTGCCATAGAAAATTTCGAATTAGCCTTGCTAACTGATCGGTGATAATTTTTAAAGCTAAAAGGAAAGAAGCCTAGTAGATAGGAAGGGATGAGAGGACTGACTTGACTAGAGTGAGCTTCTCAGCTGTGGTAAGCCACTGCCCGCCCCAAGCAGTCATTTTTTCCTTGATTTTTCTGATAATTTCCATCCAATGAGGGGCCTTAGTAGTACCCAAGGTTAAAGGCAGGCCATACTGAGTATAGATTGCTGGTCTACAACCTAGCCGTACACTACACTTTTCCTATTATTGACCATAGCTCGCGAGACTCTGCAGAAACTTTGGATTACTCCACTGAAGGCTCTTGCTATTTTAATAGAGGCTCCTCCCGAAAGGATAGAGTCATGTGCAAACAAGGCATGATTAATTGGGGTTGTTCTGGGTATCACTCTAATGCTAGGAAGTGTCCCGTTGAGCTTCTCATTTGAGAGCTTTTGGCTTAGAGAGTTTGCCATCAGAATATATAGGAACGGGGGTAGAGGGAAGCCTTGCCTGGTTCCCTTGAAGCTTTGAAGTAGTTTGTTGGTCTACCATTTACTAGAGGGGCTATCCAAGGTTCTCCAATGCATGCTTTAATCAATTTTACAAATTCAGAACTGAAACTAAATGCAGAAAGAACTTGGAGAAGGAAGGAGTGTCTTACTCTATCGAAGGCATTCTCCATATCCAGTTTGATGAGCATACCTTTCTCTTTGCATTAGGGATGGAATGGATGATTTCCTGCACCAGTATCACATTGTCCAGGATATGCCTGCCTTTGATAAACCCTCCTTGATTGGGAGAGATGAGTTTGTCCAACAGAGGTTTTATTGTATTATCAAGTAGCTTGGTGAGTATTTTGAAGGACACATTGAAAAGTGAGATCGGTCTAAATCTGTCAAATGTCTCCAGGTTGGCTTCTTTGGGAATTAGGGCTAGGAAGGTGGAGTTTGTGCTTCCTCCCACTTTGGCTTTCTGAAGAAATCCTTTGATCATTCAGTACAAATCAACCTTGATGATATCCCAGCAGAGTCTGTAGAAGTGTATTGAGAATCCATTAGGTCTTGGGGCTTTTTCTGGTTCGATCTTCCATATGGCATTGCTAATTTCTTCTTCAGTGAATGGCTCCAGGAGAGTTGCATTGTCCTCCTCGTTAACCATCCTTGGAATGTGCTTGAGGAAGTCGTGAGCTTCCTCATTATGACTCCACACCTTCTTCTTTGAACAATAGCTGAAAATGAGAGGTTGTCGCCCCTTTTATCAGAGTTGTAACTTTAAGAACAGTGCCTTATGGTGAGGTGATTTTAGCAATGTGGTTTCTAGAGAGGCAGGTTCAAATTTGCTTGTGGAGGAAGGTTGTATTATTGTCTCACAAACAAGCTAGAGATTACGTGACTTGAGCCTTAGATATTCTTCCTCTTCTCTAAATGTCCGAAGGGTGCTGATTTGGTGTTCTTGCTCACTATGAATTTATGCTCTAGTTATGTCTTGAATCTCCGGTCCATTTAGAGATCGAGCAACTGCTTTGTGCTCTGCTTTCTT
>APFE031397167.1:0-20163 GCA_000404065.3 Pinus taeda | reverse complement strand
AATATTATTTTATTATTAATGGAGAAAATGGTTACATTGTTGTAACTTTCTCCCTAGTTTAGGATTAGTTCCTATAGTTATGGGGTTTGGGTACAACTTCCTATTTCCTAGTATCGTATTTAATGATGTAATCTTTTGATTGAATCATAATAGAGTGAACAAGAGAAATCTCTCAAGTTTTGTGAGTGTAGTCTCCAGGTGCAGGCCACACCTGAGAGCTACATCTCTTTCTTTTCAATTTAGTGCATATTTTATCTTGGTATCAGAGCTCAGATTGAGTGAGCCTGATCTTTGTCACCTGTGAGGCTGAAGTGCCTGTAGAAGCTAGCTTGCCTGTGTGGCAGAATTGCCTGTGAGGCTTGAAGTGCCTGTGTGGCGGAGTGTGTACATGAGAGCTTTGTGCTCGATTGAGTAGGTGGACTACAGAACACCTGGCTCGAACTCGGAAATTTTTTTTTCTAAGTAGAAAGGCCGATTGGCGCGGATTTTGCGCTGACAGTCACCCCAGAAGACCAATTAGCGCGGGATTTCAGGGAGAAATCGCGCTAGAACGTGGAAATTCAGGGAGAAATCGCGCTAGAACGCGAAAATTCAGGGAGAAATCGCGCCAGAGAGCGGATTTTGAGGGAGAAATCGCGCTATTGTGCCAGAAAGCCCGATTAGCACGGATTTTGCCGGGAAAAACGCGCCAATTTTTATACTCTAAGAAATTTTTAATTAGCGCAGATTTTTCGCTCGGGGTAGCACCAACGAGATCCCTGAACAGCGTGAACTTCGTTTGGCGGTTTGCAAACGGAGCAGATTGGCGAAGGTGCAGATCAGTCCGGGAGAGACAGATCGGGAAAGCGCCAGAGGAGATCTGTGGGAAACCTCGACTTCGTGTTGGCGATCTGCAAGGAGAGCAGGATCGGCGAAGTGGCAGATCAATCCGGGAGAGGTCGGTGATTCGGCTGTGTTGGAAACGCCGAAGTTGCTCATTGGAGCGCGAGGGCCAGACACTGCAGATCGGTGGCAGAGGTGACAGATCGATCTGACAGGAATTGTTTTTTGTTGTTGTTGTTAAGTAGATTCACAATGAGTAACACGATGGAATCTTACCTTAATGAGTATGGTAAACTCAACGGATCTAACTTCACAAACTGGAAGTTTAAGATCCAGACTCTGCTCGAAGGTGCGAATGCATGGGCTATAGTGACAGGCGACGAGCAGAAGCCGACAGCAACCACACAGAAAAACGAGAGGGAAGACTGGGAAAAATGAGAAAACAAAGACAAAGTCCTCCTGAAGATGTCTGTAAAAGACAATGTCATTGCACACATCAGAGATTGTAAATCGTCCGCCGAGATCTGGACGAAGATCAAAAATCTCTATGAGACCCAGAATACAAACAGAGTTTTGGCTTTGAAAATCAAGCTATTCTCGATGAGGATGGACGAAAGGGAGTCTGCTACTGCATTTGTAGCGCGAATTAAGGATGTTAAGGACGGATTGGGGGCCATTGGAGTGGCGGTGGCTGATGAAGATCTTGTTGCAATTACAATGAATGGGATGCGTGATGATTTTCAAACCATCATCACTGGAGTCTCGGCAAGGGAGAAGGCACCCTTGTTCGATGATCTCACTGCGATCTTGCAGCAAGAGGAAGATTGAAGGAAGAAACTGAATCTGAATCCCCAAAGTGACGATCTCGTGTTGGTGGCAAAACGAAGACTATCTATAGGAAGGCAGTCATAGCAGCAATCAAGGCAAAGAGGAGGGACATCACAGAAGAATCTGCATTCTCAGAAAGGTATGCTTGCAAATCATTATGAAAATAAATGTTTTTATTGTGGGAAAATGGGTCATATACAGAGAGATTGTTACCATAAGAAGCAGGCTGATGAGGCAAGGAGGAGACAGGTAAATCCAAAACACAGAGGATATTTTGTAGAAAAAGAAGAAGACTTCAGTCATGAATTTCGACTGTTCACAGCCGACTGTGCCCTAACAGCATCAAACGAAGATGACATCTGGTATGTCGATTCCGGAGCATCGTCACACATGACAGGTAATAAAGAATCTTTTGACAGTCTTGAAGAAGTTATAAATGGATCAAAAATATATCTAGGGGATGATAATGGATATCAGATTAAAGGTCATGGGGTGATTTCAGTTAAGTTTCCTAATGGAAATATCAGTCACCTTTCAAATGTGTTATATGTACCTGGAATAAAGAAAAACCTGATATCTGTATCCATGATGGCTGACCAAGATATGCATGTCGAATTCTTCAAGACTCACTGTGTGATAAAGGATTGCAGGGATGAAATTGTTGCAACAGGCATGCGAGTAGGAAGCCTTTACAGGTTGGATGCAAAAAGTATACCAAAGCAAGCCATGGTTGCAGGAGAGTCGACAGCTGAACAACTATGGCATCAGAGGTTTGGTCATCTGAATCTGCAGGATCTTATGTTGTTACAAAAGAAAGGTATGGTCGAAGGTCTCCCCATCTTTCATAACATTCTGTTGAATTGTGATGGTTGTGCCATAGGAAAGATGCACAGAGAACAGTTTCCTGTGCATGATAGGAGGAGGCAAACAGAAATCTTAGAGCTAGTGCACACAGATGTATGTGGTCCCATGCAGACAAGGTCGCTAGGGGGAGCATACTATTTTTTGTTATTTACCGATGATTGCACTAGGTATTCTTGGGTTTATTTTTTAAACAAGAAAAGTCAGACTTTCCAATGTTTTATAGATTTCAAAACCCTGGTAGAAAAACAGTTTGGAAGAAGTATTAAAATTCTCCGATCTGATCAAGGAGGAGAATACAAATTAAAGGAATTCATGAAATACTGCAAAACTCATGGGATTGTTCAGCAATATACAGTGCCGCATACACCACAGCAGAACGGAGTTGCAGAGCGTAAAAACAGAACATTGGTGGAGTGTGCTAGGAGCATGCTGCAAGGTAAGGGTCTATCTAATATGTTTTGGGCAGAAGCGATAAATACTGCTGTATATTTGAAAAATAGAAGTCCTACTAGGTTTCTTGGCTTCAAAACCCCTTTTGAAGCCTTATATGGATTTAAACCAGCAGTAAACCACTTACGAGTCTTTGGGTCAAAGGAATTTGCACATGTACCCAAAGCTGATAGAAAGAAATTAGACCCTAAGGCAGTTAAATGCATCTTAGTTGGCTATGGCACAGAGTTTAAGGCATACAAATTGTTCAATCCTGACTCTCGTAAGACATTTGCTAGTAGAGATGTAGTCTTTCATGAACAGGTGCAGGAAAGGAAAGCTGATGTTGGAGATGATTGGCACATTCCATTGTTGCTGGAGGAAAGCAGCGAGGATGAGAGGGAGCAGGAACAGGAGAAGGAAGAAGAGAATGAAGAAGAACATAAAGAAGGTAAAAAAGCAGGCCCAATTATTGCAGAGGAAAACAAATTTGAGGTAAGTCCACCCCTACCAAGGAGGTCAGGTAGGAACACTCAATTACCATTGAAGTTGAGAATCTATGCTTTAATGTCAAAAGTTTTGAACATTGTAGAAGCCTCTAATTATAAAGAGGCTAGTCAATTTAAGGAATGGAGAGCTGCAATGGATGAAGAAATGGAATCAATCTTTAGAAATGATACTTGGGATTTAGTAGAGCTGCCTAAAAATAAAACTCCTATAGGATGTAAGCGGCTGTTTAAACCAAAAATGAATGCAGACGGAAGTATAGATAAGTTTAAAGCTAGGTTGGTTGCAAAAGGATATTCACAGAAAGAAGGTATAGATTTTGATGATACTTTTGCACCTGTAGCAAAGCTAAATACAATCAGAATGCTTATTGCTTTAGCTACTAAACATAATTGGGAATTATACCAGCTTGATGTTAAATCTGCATTTTTAAATGTTGATTTAAAAGAAGAAATTTACTTAGTACAGCCAGAAGGATATCAAAAGCAAGGGTAGGAACATCTTGTTTGCAGACTGAAAAAGGCTTTATATGGTTTAAAGCAAGCACCCAGGTCGTGGTATGAAAAAGTTGATTCTTTCTTTATAGAGTATGGTTTCCATAGAAGTTTAAATGACCCAAATTTGTATACCAAGTACAATAATCAGCGGCAGATTGTTTTGATTTCTTTATATGTGGACGACATGATTATAACAGGAAATGCATTTGATTTAATCAAAGGAATCAAAAGGCTGATGGCACAAGTTTTTGAAATGAAGGATCTCGGAAGCCTTCACTATTGTTTGGGATTAGAAGTATTTAGAGATACTGGGCAAACTTTTCTTACCCAAGGGAAGTATGCTAGAATTTTGTTAGAAAAATTTACTATGGATCAGTGTAGAACAGCAGCAACACCTTTGCAGCAGAATCTGAAATTGAGCAGTGATGATGGCACTAAGGAGGTAGATGCCACAATGTATAGACAGCTGGTTGGCAGCCTGATATACCTTACAATAACCAGACCTGACTTGGCATACTCTGTTAGTGTGCTGAGCCAATTTATGGCGAAACTGCTTGAAAGTCACTGGAATGCAGCAAAAAGCGTGTTGAGGTATCTTTGTGGTACTGTTCATTTTGGTATTTTGTACACTGATGTATCCGATGTTACTCTAGCAGGTTTTTCAGACTCAGACTGGGCAGGTAACCTAGATGATCGGAGGTCCATCACAGGTTATGCATTCAACATAGGTTCCGGGGTCATAGCATGGAGCAGCAAGAACAGAGTACTGTAGCTTTGTCATCATGTGAAGCTGAGTATCAAACATTGTGTGCAGCAACATGTGAAGCGATGTGGTTGAGGAGACTTCTAAGATGCAGGAAAAGTCCAGAAGCAACCCAGTTCTATCAAAAGCGACAACCAAAGCACCATCAAATTAGCATACAATCCAGTGTTCCACAAAAACATCAAGCATATAGACACTCAATTCCATTTTGTTAGAGAGAAAATACAGTCAAATGAAATTGGTGTTGAATATTGTAAAACTTGTGACAATGTGGCTGACATTTTTACAAAGCCTCTTGCACGAGTAAAATTTGAATTGTTTAGAAAGATGCTAGGAGTTCATGAGAACCCTTTCTCCATTAATGGGGGGAGTTGAGAATAATTAATATTATTTTGTTATTAATGGAGAAAATGGTTACATTGTTGTAACTTTTTCCCTAGTTTAGGATTAGTTCCTATAGTTATGGGGTTTGGGTACAACTTCCTATTTCCTAGTATTCTATTTAATGATGTAATCTTTTGATTGAATGGTAATAGAGTGAACGAGAGACATCTCTCAAGTTTTGTGAGTGTAGTCAGGTGCAGTACATCTCTTTCTTTTCAATTCAGTGCATATTTTATGTCTAATACCAGGGAAAAATATGCGTGTCAAAACGTAATACGACGGAAGAAAACGTAGAAGAACAAACATAGATACATGGGAGAAAGACCAATCGCCGTTTTTTTCAATCCCATTGCCCGTCAAACGCTGCGTGTTCGAAGAAAACAAAAGAGGGAGCGATTAACTTGGTAACAAAGACTTCGCGAATTGAGTGACGTTTTCCATGTTCAGAGACCCTAACATCCTGTCAACCCTGTGAGCTGCAAGGACCACCAGTGCACCACCCACCATGGGATAGCTCTGTACCAGTAAATTGATATATCGTGACTAAGTTTCAATAAAGTTACGTACAAATTCTTTCTCAACTCTGTCCCCCCACCTACTCGATCGTCCAATTCCATATCGTATTTTTCATTTTTAGATGTGATTGAAGACCACCGATAATAATTCTTTCAAACCTTGTCCTTTTCGAGGAAGACCATCACCCACGATTCCCATAATTCACAAGAAAATAGAAGGAACGCCATTGCAATTGCAAAGACTTTGAGAGTTGAGTGGGGCAGAGGGGCGTTGTTTGTTTGCATAAAGTCTAACATCCTGTCAAGCCCCTGAACTGTTCACCACCACCCATGGCATAACTCTGTACGAGCAGATTTGTTACATTCCTTCTCTTTTCTCATGTGTATTACGAGAATGGTGAGTGGTGGTCTTGCACGAGAGGGGAAAAATTTGGAAGAATATTTATGGGTGGCCTTCAATCACATCTAAAAACGACGAGATTAAGTCCGTATGGGTGGGGAAATTGCTGAATAACTTTGTCACCATGTATCAATTTACTCGTACAGATCACCTTACCACTCACCATGGCATAGCTATGTACCAGTAAATTGATACATCGTGACAAAGTTTCCATAAAGTTACATAGAAAGTTCTTTTCATTTTTAGATGTGATTGAAGACCACCGAATCACCGATAATGATTCTCTCAAACCTTGTCCTTCCGGGGGAAGACCATCACCCACGATTCCCTGTCAAGCCTATGAACTGTTCACCACCACCCATGGCATAAATCTGTACCAGCAGATTTGTTACATTCCTTCTCTTTTCTCATGTGTATTACGAGACGGGAAAATTTTGGATTATACTGATGACAATCTGCAATATGAAAATTATTTTTTTATATAAATATTTTTTTATATAAATTTTTTGTTATTGTTGTTGTTAGAGAAATTGGTCTTTGGGAAAAATATGTGAGATATGTAAAAACTCTCAATTATTTTGGGAGAAATATCTGAGATATGTAAAAACTCTCAATTATTTCGATAATACTGATGACAATTTGCAATATTCTCCGGTAAGGTTATACACAAATACAATGTCTAGAAGCTGACTTAATGCCCAATGATATTAAAATAGATAATATTGGTTTAAATATAGATTAAAAATATCAACTGATTACCATATACTCTGGAGGAGAACATAAAATTAAGATTAAAACTCCCCAAATTATTCAAGCAATATAGATTAATGAAGCTGATGACAGGACATATTAAAAAATTGCCAAAAGCCTATTTGAGCTTTAAAGAAATATACAGTATACTCGGTTCATTACAATGTAAAAATAATGTCCAAACTCGGTTGATTAAAACGTTGGATTACAATAAACTATGTGATTACAATGTAAGAATAATGCCCAGCGTTTTGTTAATTTAATTAATACCTTGTGCTAATTTGAAGGTGTAACTATTTAAAGTCTTAGCAATTTCATTATTCCCTGCCCTGCTTTATATTAATATAAATCAGATATTTATATTAATTTAGTGACTTTAGTAAATGGTTATCATGTTCTTTCAATGACTTGATATAGAAGTAACGTATAATTACTGACCGAATTCATCGCTTGCAATAATTAGTATGTGTTATGGAAATTAGTTCAATAATTAGTGTGTGTTATGGAAATTGGTTGGCGTTAAGTCCACGACGTGTTTTAGTGTGTGTTCTGAAAATTAGTTGGCTTTAAGTCCACGACGACTCGGTAGATGCAACCACTATTTAAAATCTGCATATATTTTGTGGGATGAGATTGTCCAATAAAATTAATGGTTGGTAATTTAGTGAAGTCCAGGACGTGTTTGAGGGGATGAGATTGTCCAATAAAATTAATGGTTGGTAATTTAGTGAAGTCCAGGACGTGTTTGAGGGGATGAGATTGTCCAATAAAATTATTTGTTGGTAATTTAGTGAAGTCCACGACGTGTTTGAGGGGATGAGATTGTCCAATAAAATTATTTGTTGGTAATTTAGTGAAGTCCACGGCGTGTTTGAGGGGTTGAGATTGTCCAATAAAAGTATTTGTTGGTAATTTAGTGAAGTCCAGGACGTGTTTGAGGGGATGAGATTGTCCAAAATCACATCTATAAAAATGACCAGATTAAGTCCTTAGAATTGGACGAGTGAGTGGGTGGGGCGCAGAGATGAGAAGAAGGCGTGGGGAAATTGTTGAATAACTTTATGGGAACTTAGTCGCGATGTATTAATTTATTCGTACAGAGTTATCCCATGGTGGGTGCTGGCGCTAGTCCTTGTGATTACAAGAACGGAAAATTTTGCGTAGACAGCTCACAGAGTTGACGGGATGTTAGAGTGTGTGAACGCAGGTAAATAAGTTTATTGAAATTGTTAAATTACTTTATTGGAACTTAGGCGGGAGGTATCAATTAACTGGTGCAGATTCATCGAATGGTGGGTGGTGGTCTTTAAATATTGGAATGTTAAATACAGACAGCTCACAAGATTGACACAATGTTAGAAACACGGTCGACTCAACTCTCAAAGTCTTTGTTTACCAACTTCATTGGACATCTATTTTTTCTCAATCCAACTCTCCCTGTTTCGTCCGACAATCGAATTGAACAAAACGGCCACTGGTTTCTTATTCAACGTTTTCTTTCGTGGGATGTACGCAACACTTTTCATGAAGGTCCGTGATTTCGCAATCACATTTTCTACAAAAATCTTTCGAATCATATACACTTGATCTTGTTCGAGAAACACTATTTTTCTATAAAATACCATTAATATATTATTATTCTATTAATATGTTATTTTTCTATAAAATATTATTTATATATTTTAAGACTAGATTATAACAATGGTTTTGTTTTTTCCTCAAACAAGCAGTGGGACTATTATTATTGGTTATTATCAGTGGGACTATTATTATTGGTTACTATCTGTAAAGGCCAGTGTTAAGAAAATATAATATTTTTGATAAACAAAATATAATTAAGTAAATTTACACCATCAAATATTTATGAAAAAAGTATTTGGAAAAATAACTGAGAAAATATTAACAACGAGAATAATTACAAGCACTTTCGCTTGTGAGCTCAATTCTCAATTGCTTAATGTTGAATACTAAATGAACTCAATATTATATAATAGAAGAATTCCCGGTTATATTTGAGGAGAAATTTTTGTTACAAATGAAATCAATTTTATATACCAGAAGAATTCCCCGTTGAGGAGAATTCTTTGTTACAATCGAGGATTTCTTTATATGGTAGAAGTTTCACTCACATTGAGACTAGACGAATATTTGAGAGAAAAATACAACACTAAAATACTCCACTTACATTTGAATATTTTCATTCATTCTGAGTTATAGGTGGAATTATACTTAATAATCTTTCACTCACACTTAAATATTTGCATTTATTGACTCACACTTAACAATCTCAACCAAATTTCTCATCACTTTTGTATCACACTTGTTCAGTGTATTTTCCCCAACTCTACCCGCCCATTTATTTTTTAACTATATTCGGACTCACACTTAACAATCTCAACCAAATTTCTCATCACCTTTGTATCACACTTGTTCATTGTATTTCCCCAACTCTACCCGCCCATGATCTAGTACTTGGAAAATAAAATGATATAAAAAATCAATATGCATTATTTTAGAATGATATGCTAGGTTTTTTGCTAAGTGAATAGCGCTTTGACTACCACAATGCAACACATATTTGTCTTGTTTTATTTTCAACTCTTCTAGAAAGTGTTGCATTCATTTGCATCTATTTACAACTTGTTGTTGTAGTTATATATTCTACCTCTATTGTGGAGGGAGCTACTATCTTTTGCCATTTGGACACCCAATATCTTCTACAATTTGGACACCCAAGACATTGTTACACTTGCAAAAGTATATAAATAAGTAGTGGTGAACTTTATACTATCGACATCTCCAGCCATATTTACATCTGCATAACCTTCAAGTTTGGAATTATTGTTACCAAAACATAAACAATAATTACTAGTACCCTTGAGATACCTTAAAGTCCACTTCACTTGTTGGGAATGTTGTTTTTATGTATTTACAAGAAACTTGCCTACAATTCCTAATGAATTTGCAATATATGATCAGGTACATGCCATGGCATACATTAGGCTACCAATTGTTGAAGCATAAGGAGTCCTTCTCGTTTACTCTTTCTCCTTATCATAACAAGGACATAACTCAACATTGAGTTCGGTGTTACATGCAAGGGGTTTATCAACTAGCTTGGCATCCTTCATATTGAACATGTCTAATACCTTTTTGATATATTTTTCATGTGATTGACGCAACTCTTTTTTCTTTCCATCGCATATGATTCCCATGTCTAGTATTTATTGTAGTGGACCCAAATCTTTCATTGCAAATTTGCTGCCCAAATCCTTCTTCAACTTGTTGATCATGTTCTTATCATATCCAACAATTAACATGTCATCAATATACACTAATAATAAATGCACACTTCATATCTCTTGATGTAAACACAATGATCAACCTCTAATATTTTAAAACCATGTTCCAACATAAATGAATCAAACTCTTACAACATTGACGCGGTGCTTGTTTTAGTCCATAGACGCTATTTTTCAAAACTAATTCTCTTTACCTTTTTCTTTGAATCCGTTTGGTTTCTCTTGTCGAAAAGTGTAACTAGGTTCAGTGCTCATAATGACATGTGCAAATGTGATTTTATGTAATTGATGTAAAGAATAAAAACAAAATTATTTTGTAATGCTTGTCCCATGGGTTTCATGAGCAAGGAATTTTATTTTTAGTAATGCCTCCCGTTGAGAGCCGTTATGATTGGTCATAAAGTAAAAAAGAGTTTATGTCATGTATGAAAGACCCTTTTTGGGCATGTTACATTTTTGTATGAGTTATTAAATGTATAGAAAAGCCCTCCAAGACCAGGCAAAGTCACCTCCTTCAAATTGGCTTCAAGAAGAATAATATTATCTTCACCAAAGGACACGTCAACTCATCTACATGTGAAGTCAGCTTATTATCATGGCAAAAAACTATAAATATGCTACTCGGCCTCATTTCAAAGCAAGGATTTTCAGTCAAGGTCTAAAGTTAGTAGTGGTGCAAAGGTCAGCCAAAGGGAGCCTTATAGTCAGTGAAAAGAAGGGAAGGAAGACCGAAGTCCCTAGAATTGTTTTGAGTTTTTTTTTAGGGTTGAAGTTATCCACATGTGTGAGGAATATTTGTTGTTCAAACGGCAGAAAGAAATCAAAGTATCATAGTTAGATTTGAGGACAACTCAAGGAGAAAGTAAACGTGATACTCAAGCCAGTTCAAGGGGAAGAAGTTTTCTTCTAGGCAAAGGGAAAACAAGGGTCTATGTTGGTCCATCTACATGAGCCAAGGTTTTTGATCTAGTACCAAAAGTTGCAAGTATGTCCCTAGGAACCAAGACTTAGAGAGATAGCCGAGAAGGAGGAAGAATCGTGAAGTGTGTCTATTTTTGACACACGGAAGAAGGAAATCATCAAAGAAAATTTGTGTCTTGGTCTTGGAGAGGAAAATAGCTCAAGGTTCTTGGTCTTGGTATTCCTCTCAAGTGGGAGAGGTTTTGGCCCTAGCTGACAGCCTATATCCTGTGCCTCTTATCTCTTGTCTCTTTATGGTTTATGCATTAGTAGTTGTTTGATGAATAATAACACTATAATAAGATATGTAAAAGAATATCCTAATCTAAGAAGTAGAAAACATTCACAAGCAGTTATCAATATAAGAAAAATTACATAATTTCTATGCCCTAGATTTCTCAACATGGTATCAGAGCTAAGGTGACTAAATCAAGGAAGGACATCTTATCAAGGGACACTAAAGAATCAAATCTCAAGGAATTAATCGAAGTCAATATCATCTTAAATGTAAATATCTATAAAAAAAAGCATCATAATCCTAGATCAAATAAGTCTACAAATAAGTATTAGGATCATCATCAAGAAAAGAAGGTCAAAACCATACATATACTCAAGTTGAATAGATCTATGAATCAAGGTAAGCTTGAAGTTTATTCATCCAAGAAAATCACTTAAATATCAATATCATATTATCATCAATCAAAGAAGAATTCCTGGGATCTACTCTCAATCACTTTGAACTTAAAATGTTTTGAAGACTACTCATCCAAAGAAATCTTTATCAATAGGTGATGTCATCAAGACTCTAAGGCGATCTATCTCTCATTGAAACAAGATTCCTACCATTGAAGACATCATCAAGAAGTCATCATTGATCTTCAACAACAAGACTTCGCCATCAAAGGATCCTAATGGATCTCCCTCTCTGTGAGATCAAGAATCATTGTTGAAGAAAACAATCTTCATCAAGGAGAAGTTTTATATTCTCTATATCATCATCAACAACAGGGAAGAAACAAGGATAAGGAGAATTCTATCAAGTAAGTATATTTATGTCCACATCTGAATCTGTCAATATGTCTTTTTGTAAGTAAATCAACAAATTGTTTAGGGCTTCAAACTATCTTGCATGGAAGAAAATAAGAGATTTGGATCTCATTGAAAATGAGGTGATGGAACATGTCAAAGGGTCTATCACAAAATCAAGAAAGGAAGATGCTCAAGCTCTTGAAAATTATATGAAAGCGGAAGTTAGGTCTCAAAGGATTCTTATAGAATCCATCAAGTATCCCCTCATCCCATATGCATCAAAACTTGAAACTTAAAATGAAATCTATGACAAATTGGTAGAGTTGTATTATGTAAGCATTGCTGGAGAAGTCATCTCATTAATGCAAGAAATATACATGCTAAAGATTTCAAGGGAAGATGGAATAGCCTCATATTTCATGAGGATATCTGAAATCTGGTATCAACTACAAGATCTAGGAGAAGTCATGTCTAATAGAGAAATGACTACAGTTGTACTAAATACACTACTGGAGGAGTGGGGTAACTTTATTTCAAATATTTATGGGAAGAAATAAGCTACTCCATTCTAGGATCTATTGTCACTGTGAAAGATTGAATAAGCTAGATTAAAGGGAAAATATAATGTGGGAGTAGGTGAGAAAAATCAAGCTTATGCTACGATGACAAGAAGAAAGGGAAAATTTGGAAAATCTGGTTCTTGGAAAACGAAAAGGGACATGTATAAGATTCAATGCTATGGGTGTCAATAATATGGTAACTACAAAAGAGATTGTCCTAGGATGAAATTGGATTATAATAAAAGAGGAAGAGAAGAAGCTCATATCACTGAAGAAGTAGAGGAAGCTTAAAAGAAGAATTCCAAGAAAGAGGAAGGAAGAGATCTCTACTATGACTGAGATAGTTTTCCTCACCTAAGTTCTTCTCAAGTTCCTAAGTATTATATTGCAAGATATGGCTATCGTGATTGACTAAAATGAAGGGATGCATCATGGCATCTTAGAAGCATTGAAAGAAAGAGCTTGTAACATCAACATAAAAAAGCATTGCAGTCAACTATGGAAAGATAAAGCTCTTGGAAACTTCATTTTTAACATAGGTGGCACTCATGGGAAAGAAAGAAAAAGGTCATATAATATAAGTCTCATCATAGATTTGTCAAAAGGAAACATATAATGTATGGGGATACTCTAGATCCTCAATATTCTCTGATGGAATCTTCATCGAAAGGTTCATTGATCAAGAGAGGAAGCAAGTGTTTTATTAAGAATTCTGAACTTGTGGAATTCATGGGATGATGGTATGATGACATAAAAGGAGAAACATATCAAGGGATTGAATCTCCTTCAATCAAGGAAGCTATTGCATGAAGACTGGATGACCCAAAGGAAAATGAGGCATGTTTGGTTATATTCAATATTGAAAAGTCATGTCATATGGTTGCAGGTAACATGAATCAATGCTCTATATTGAGAGCATGATCAAAAGGAAAAAGGATCTCCTCCTCGGAAAGGATGCAAGGAGGCATGAGTCACACATTGTCTATATGAAATCAACATAATATGTCCTCATATGTAATATGATGTGGTTGAAAACAATTGGAGGAATTCTGATTGGAAATTCCTAGGAAGGAAAGGTGTGAAGAAAGGAAGGAAGATATTGTGGGATATGAAACCATGGAAAAATGTAATCAACATCCAAATACCAAGAAGATTTGACTAGGATATTACCATGAAATATATCAAGACTTTGATGGAGTCTAAAAAGGAAAGAGACCCTTGACAATATATATCTTTGGGATATTTATTGATATGTATGGAGGATGTTGATGCAAACTAAAATATGTCATGAAGATAGACCATCACAAAGGTAATTTTGATTTAAGTGTTAATTTCTTATTTTTGAACAAATATCTGGATGGGCTTATGAAAGGTTGTCGAGGTAAGAGCTATGGACTATGTAGTAGGATGAAAGATCCTTAAGGAAACATGGCATGAAGAAGGCATCATGGCATGAAGGAAGAACATACATGGGTTGAAGGATCACTTTCTAATTATGATATGACTAACTCATAAATGAAAATTATAGATGGTATGTTCCCTATAAATAAGTCACAAACATGAAGTCTCTCAAATAACAAAAAGAAGTTCATGACATCGCAAGGATGAGTTCTTCAAGCAGCTGGTTGCCCCATCATCTCCACCTAAGGAGTTGTTGTAGTTCCCTAATTAAGAGGGATCCTAGAAACAAGTTTATTACTTGGAAGAAACTTAGAAGCAAAATTATTAGGCCAAGAGGTACCTTAGGTACATTCCTCCGTAGAAAAGATTCCATTCCTCTATTGGAATAGATATGTCCTCCCTAGTTAAGAGAGAGAGATAGACACATCATTCTTGTCTTCACTTGGGAAGACAAAATGGAGGATTGGGTAAACATCTGGCATCTAATGCTCTTTGAGGATGATTTAGGGCATCCAAGATAAGAGTAGTCGTAAAGGACCAATATTCTTTGAGGACTAGGAATCCATGATAAGAATAGTCTTGATGGAACACACCCTAAGAACCTGAGTGGGGTATATTCCGAGAGAGGCAACAATGAGGGTATCTATACATCATTGGTATCGCCAGCATTGTGCTCAAATATCGTGGAGATATAGAGCTATTAGTCAATGAGATAAAATAGCACACACTCAAATATATTCTATTATTATGCATCAAGGAAATTACACACATATTTATACAAGAAAAAGTCTCAAGATAGGAATTCTATCTTAGACGTACAGTAGTGTGGTTGAGAGATTCTCAACCACACACTAAACTAGGAGAAACTATATTCTAGCTAATTCCTATTATGTAGGAACAAACTCCTCAAATGGAGAATTACAACCATAGACAAGTAGGAATTAATTATTTCTAACTCCCCCCCTTAATGACTACTTGTCATGATAGTGATTCACATACATGATTCTGTTGACCGTTATCACTGCATATATGTACTTGCAAATCCACCACCATCGGGCGAATTGCATGTGCAGAACTTCCAAAAACAAAGAGAGATCACTGCCTTTCTAAGCCAAATATTCATGTCCAAATAAAAATCGCAAACAGTTGCACTAATTGCGCCTTTCGACGCAACTATTAGATAGAAAAGTGCGTTGACCCTCTTGTGCTCATACACACCAATATCTGAGACCGTGAGCCAGGTGTTACTGCAGTCCACCTACTCCTATGAGCACAAAGCTCCCATGTACACGTTAGCCACTCAGGCAATATGCCACCACCGGGAAAGTCCGATCTGCCACCACCGGGAAAATACAGAACTTAAATGTGCCACCTCTAGGCAAATCCGATCTGCCACCACCGGGAAAATCTGGAACTTAAATGTGCCACCTCTAGGAAAATCCGATCTGACACCACCGGGCAAATCCAGAACTTAAATGTGCCACCTCCAGGCAAATCCTGTAGCCACTAAGACTCTATATGTGATTTTTGGCTCACCATCACTTTACAGTGACAAAAGATGGTTTCAGGCTAACCATAAACCATTACAAAGTGGTTTTAAGATCACCACGAACTTTCAGATGCCTTTAAAAATCCTACATTTCATTCCACATGTTGGAGTTTCTGGTACATACAATGACCATTACAACCACTAGACTTGCTTATAACATGCTAGGGAGTCTATTCCACAAACCACACTAACTCAAACAAACATCTACTTTGTTGTCCACCATAAATGTTGTCGCTGCTCTTTTACCTCATCTGTTCATTGTTCACATCTTGGGCATCTTTGTCAAATAAATTCCTAGAACTCCATGCTTATCCTGTCATTTGTTAGAGTCATGAATTCTAACGAAACAACTTTACCTACATTGAGTTAGCTAGGCTCAATAAGGCTCAATAATATTTAAACATGATTCCAAGGAACTAAATAAAACATAAATTCTTCAAGTTTAATTTCTCTATCTCTGCCCATAGATGATTATTTTCCAAACATAACATCAAATATTTAGAGTCTGGAACACTGCTCGTTCTACGAAATGCCATATTTGTGCCTAGCTTCCATCGCCATCAAGGTAACTGCCATCGCTACCAACGAATATTCCGCTCCAAACTTTATCTCACCAGAACACCACCCACACTGTTGTTGTGGGCAGATCCAAGATCAAACACTGCATGTTGTCTTTGATCCAATCCCTGTCAGATTGCTGACAACATATCTCTCCACGCTACTTCACAAACAAGAACTAGTTGACCTCCTATAGATACGATGTCCAGACACCGACTCCTTCAAACCTTATCACTGACTCTGGAAACCCCTATTATGTGATCGAATAAAAACACACCTTGCACACAGCTCAACTCAATTCCTCTCAAATCAGCTCCATGGGAATTTGAACAAATCGATCCTTTCCTAAACATTGAATTCACCCGCACTAGCCATCACACCATTTGGCTCGCGAATTATATCCGGAACTAGTTAAATTGCACCTCGCTACACGAAGTCAATAATACACACTCTTTGCATGGTCTGTCACTACCTCGGCATTATTAAACTACAGAAGAGCCCAGGGGTTATAGAAAGTGAAGAATCAGTGACCTTAAGGTACAAACATCACAGGCCTCCGTCTTGAAGCTCCCAGGTAGCTTCCCCCCATAATTCGGCAAAGAGATTGGCCTCATAGCGCTCTTCCTGTTCACGATCTTGGCCATATACACACTATCCTCCGTAGAATACTTTGCGTGCGACATATTTACGAAAATAAAAGCTTAAACCAAAAGATAAAAAATCCTCAATGGCGTCAATGGACGCAGAGAAGATGCTTCCACGGGTCTTTAATCAACATTAACACCGTGGCAGGTTTCATAGGAAGACTTCATCGATTCTTCGTAGTCACAAAAGCCTCATCACTAAGCACACACCCCGCTAGCTCAGATGCATGGTCTCTCGGATTATCAATAGGTTAGGACGTGTGCTCCATTGCGAATTTCAGGGCTTGATCAGGACTCTGTGCCAGGCAGATCACTCGAATCTTCAACTTCATACCACATTAGATAGAATACACAACCTCAACAAATCTGGCAGCCAATGTGATGCAGCTCCAACATGGCCGCTCACGGCCTTCCAGGCATACAGATTTTGACACCGTCCAGCTCTCAATTACTAGATCTTTGATGTTCGACCTGGATCGCCATCACAATTTTCGACCCACCGTTACCAGATCTGTTGACTACTCGGCATCACCGTCGGCTCCCAACCACAACAGATCTAACTTCTCCCACTGATCTACCTTAACAGTCTCCTCTCCTCGACCTCCCAGTAGACTTAGCCCTGATCCGTCAAACAACATCCACGGATCACACAGTAGCAGTGACCCAGTGATTAACAGCAACAATCCACCCTAGTTGCCTCAACCTTCAATCTGCAACTTCAACTTTGTTAATGCAGCCAATAATTGTAGCAACAAACTCAGCCTTTTCTTCTGCTGGCATTTCAATGGCAGTAGGAGCTTCTTCCTTATCTGATGATTCTTCAACCTTTTCTTCAACAGCCGTAGCCTCGGTGGGAGGCTGAGAAACAGTCTCTTCCTTAGCTGGCTTGGCTTCTTCAGCGGCCGGGGCAGATTCCTCCTTGGGTTTTTCCACTTCCTCAGATTCCACCGGGGCTGATTCTGCTTCAAGCTTCGATGCAGGCAGTGTTACAATCCATGTTCACGTGATTGGAATTGGAATTACAACGAATCAAATTGAATAAAATAGTGAACCAGACAAACAACCACGTAGACCCACATGACACAACTAACAGCGCCCTTTCCGCTAGATCCACACACAGATCCAAAATCACATATATCCATGGAACCACATATCTATTAGCTGGTAATGTTAGCAAGCCACTCACTAGGAGCCAGAACACCACCCAAAAATGACTTCAAATCTGCTTTCTATGCTTTGCGCGATCACTCTGGAACACGCGTCATTTGCTATTCCTGCTCTGCAGGGCGACGCATCGTAGGCTTAACCCATAGCTGAATCTCACATGGAAAAGAAAAACACATCCCTGCAAGATCCATTGATATGCAGAATCCACACACCAGCAGATCCACCAACACACAAACCCGCCTGAACACTTACCAACGTCACCGGCTCGACCATGCTGCACTATTGGCTTAACTACTCAGCAGCCACATGCTCTCAAATCGAAAACCATTATCACTTGCCATCCATCGACAACAGATACCAAATAAGGCACCAGCAATGTCCTTCGAGCAAACAAGGCACAAACAATGCCCTTCGCGTAGCCTCCACACCGCTCAACCACGCTGCTTCTCGACCACGTTACTTCTGCAACCTCAACGGGCACCACTGCTACAGATCTCACCAACCACCATTAGTGGCCTCTATTTGCCACTGCTGCAGATCTCATTGGCTACCTAAGAAGCCTTCACTTCATTATGATGATCTTCGATCTCACCACTTCGTCAGTCACGATCTCTAAACTCACTGTTGTAGTGCGATCTCAGACCCCTGACTGCAATAGTCTACCAACCTTTAATCCAATGCACAGGTCAACTCTCTGCTCATCAATCTCCACATAGATCCAACCTGCACACAGTACACCAACAAATTGCAACTCTGCAGAACCATGCAGCAATGAAAATGCACCTCCTCCTTCATGGCGCAACACTCCAGAAAAGAGTGTCGACCTTGAATCCACCAGAACCCTGTAGATCCATCTGTGCTACGCTAGAATGAATCATCGACTCCAAATCACATCTTGTTGCGACCTACTCCAAGCGTACGAAGGACAATGCCTCCATAGTCAACACACCAGATTCGCA
The DNA here is from genome assembly GCA_000404065.3 of Pinus taeda. Taxonomy (NCBI): domain Eukaryota; kingdom Viridiplantae; phylum Streptophyta; class Pinopsida; order Pinales; family Pinaceae; genus Pinus; species Pinus taeda. The sequence continues at coordinate 1,275 of APFE031397167.1, read as the reverse complement.
ACGCCGCCGGCTCGACTATGCTGCACCGCCGGCTCAAACGATCTACTGGCTCTTGATTGGATCTCTCTCTCGACTAGCAAACACACCACGGCTGCAGAACACCAGATCCATGACATCGTTCCACAGCTCCTCTTCAGGTTATCCATTTCAGTCCTACAACTCCTCCACAGATCCGGCAACAGAGATACCATGATGCCAAGCTAACAGGAACGCTACCACTGTAGCCACGTTTACTTGGCCTCAACTGTGAAGGCACCACTTCAATCCACGTGCACTCCTCTACGCAATCAGATCTCCTCCGTAGCTCGTATCTATTCCACTATACTGCCATAGATCACCTCGATGGACAAACAAACTTAACACTAATATAAATGATTTATTTTCCTATGCCCAAGAAGGGCCAGAGGCCCTTACGGGCTCTGAAGCTTTGATACCAAGATAAAATAGCACACACTCAAATATATTCTATTATTATGCATCAAGGAAATTACACACATATTTATACAAGCAAAAGTCTCAAGATAGGAATTCTATCTTAGACGTACAGTAGTGTGGTTGAGAGATTCTCTCAACCACACACTAAACTAGGAGAAACTATATTCTAGATAATTCCTATTATGTAGGAACAAGCTCCTCAAATGGAGAATTACAACCATAGACAAGTAGGAATTAATTATTTCTAACTCAATGCCTTGCTATGTGACAATTCTGGTTGATATGATGTTATACAGATGGGTTACCAATCTCACTCTTCTTATGAGAAATTCTTTATATTGAGAATGACAAAGTATCATTATGGATACCTCCCTAGTTAAGAAGGTGTCTTGAAAAGTGTAACTAGGTTTGGTATTCATAATGGCATGTGTAAATGTGATTTTATAAAATTGATGTAAAGAAGAAAAATAAAATTATTTTTGTAATGCTTAGCTCATGGGTTTCATGAGCAAGGAATTTTATTTTTAGTAATGTATCCCATTGTGAGCCCTTAGGATTGGTCATAAATTAAAAAAGATTCAATGTCATGTCTAAAGGAACCTTCTTGGGCATGTTACATTTTTGTATGAGCTATTAAATGTATAAAAAGGCCCTCCAACACCAAGCAAAGTCATCTCCTTCAAGTCAGCTTCAAGAAGAATAATAATATCTTCACCAAATGACACATCGACTCATCTACATGTCGAGTCGGCTTATTCTCATGGAAAACAACTATAAATATGCCACTCAAGCTCATTTCAAAGCAAAGAATTTTGGTCAAGGTCTAAAGTTAGTAAGAGG
>APFE031397164.1:0-20477 GCA_000404065.3 Pinus taeda | reverse complement strand
TGTCTGTTTTTCTTATTCATGCTCATTGTTTTATGGTACTGATATGCAAAAATAATTCAAAGTATAAATAAGGAAGAATTGTTAAAAGGACTACATAATACTGTTTCACCCCCCCTCTCAGTATTATTTTCAACATTTATCATTATCAAATTTTATATATAGATTGATATCTACTGAGCCTTTTGTGAATCATTGTTGATGAAGGTATTTGTCCAAATGATAGTACCATGCCCTTGGAGCCTTCTTAAGGCCATAGAGTGCCTTATTAAGTCTACACACAAGTTTCGGATCATTTCCAAGGATAAACCCATCAGGTTGTTCAATATATACTTCTTCATTTAAGTCTCCATTCAGAAAGGCAGATTTTACATCCATCTGAAATACTTTGAACTTTTGAAAGCTAGAGAGAGCAAGGAACATTCTTATAGCCTCAGCTCGGGCAACTGGAGCAAAAGTTTCTTCAAAGTCTATGCCTTCTTGTTGCGCACATCCTTTACAAACAAGTCTTGCCTTGTTTCTAACAACTTCTCCATTTTCATTTAGCTTATTTTTGAAAATCCATTTTGTCCCTATGACATTTTTATCTTGTGGTCTAGAAAACAACTCCCAAGTGTTATTCTTCTCAATTTGTTCAAGTTCTTCCTCCTTGGCTTTGATCTAGCATTCATCTCTGTATGCCTCTTTTACATTCTATGGTTTTGCGGAGGAGAGCAAGGCTAGATAGTTTGAAGCTTCTGAAATGGTTCTCCTTGTTTGTACACTTGCTTCTTTCTTCCCTAAAATTTGGGATTCTGGATGATTCTTGTGAACATATCTAGATGGAGTCTTCTCTTCTATCCTTATTTGTTCTTCCGGTGCCTCATGGATTTCTTCTTTGTCATGAGTCTGATTTGATGTTGACGAATAGTCTTCGCCATCTTCCAAAACTTCAATTTTTTCCCTTCTAGGAGAGTTTCCTTATTCATAAACCACTACATCAATGCTTTCAACAATTTTACCAAGTCTTTTATTGTAACATTTGTAAGCTTTGTTGTGAGGAGAATAGCTAAGTAGAATGCCTTCATCTGCACTACGTTCAAACTTGCCAAGATTTTCATCAGTATTTTTAATGTAGCATTTGCTTCCAAAGATTTTGAAGTATTTTACCATGGGAGTCTTACCATACCAGAGTTCATGAGTCTGAGCGTTGTTTACCTGGATGTTTGCCTTCTTGAGAATAGTAACAACGATAAATGCGGCTTCACCCCAGAAGGTTGTCGGAGTTCCAAACTCATCAAGCATAGTATGGGACATTTTTTGAATTGTTCTGTTCATCCTTTCCACTACTCCATTTGTTGAGGAGTCCTTGTAGCAGAAAATTCCCTTTTGATTCCATGTTCTTCACAAAAATAAAAAAATTCGTCTGAGGTAAATTCCCCTCCTCGATTAGATCTGAGACATTTGATTCTGCGAACTGATTGGTTTTCAACCAAAGCTTTGAATGACTTGAACTTTTCGAAAGCTTCATCTTTATACTTCATGAGTCCTATCCAACACATCCTTGAAAATTCGTCAATGAACAATATGAAATACTCTTCTCCTCGAGGTGACCTCTTCCTAGTTGGACCACATATATTAGTGTGGACAAGTTCAAGTGGCCTGCTAGCTAAACCTTCCTTCTTAGGGAAATTAGTTCTGGTTTGCTTACCAAATTGACATGATTTGCATATTGTATTATCTGGAATTCTGATGTTAAGAAGATCATGAACTGCCTGATATTTGCATGCTTTCCTGATCTGGGAGAAGCTAAGATGCCCCAATCTTCTATGCCATAGCCAGTGCTCAAATAGCATTATTGTTCTCCTCCTTTGAATATGTATAAATTATTTGGAGTTCTTGTGCCTTTGATCACTGTTTTTCCTATGTCAAGCTCACGAACAATGCATCCATTTGATCTAAATATTACCTCAGTTCCTTGATCGCACATTTGACTAACACTCAATAAATTATGCTTTAAGCCATCAACATACATAACATTACTAGTTTTGACCTTCTTTTTCAACTGAGCAGAACCTTTACCTTTTATGAATGTAGGGGTGTCATTTCCAAATGATACCTTCTTTTCCCTTTCTAAGGCAGTATATGACTGAAGTTTTTCTTTATCACCTGTCATATGTTTTGAGCATCCGTTGTCCACGTACCATTGATTTTCCTGTCTTTTTGCATATAAGGCGATCCCACAGCTTTTTGGTTGTAATTCTTTCTTTCTCCATGTTTTGGAACTCAATGAAGCCTGCTGCTTCTGAATTGTTTGCTGAAACTTTCTCCTACATTCAAATCTTCATGACTGAAATTGTTACAAGTAGTGCATTCTATTTCATTTTCAAGAGCAGAGAAGTTATTGTAGGTTCTTTTCATGATTCCTGCCATACCCCTTTTTTTTTTAGCTTCCCTAGTCATGATGGTCTTGTAGGCAACACACTAAGCAGCTTTATGACCAAAGTTATGACAAGAGAAACATTGGCCATTGAAGAAATTCCTATGACTATCAAATCTAGCAACCATATGATTGTAGTTTCCATCAATTCTTGAGCTAAATTGAGAATGATTTACCTGTGGTTGGTTGAGGCTTCTGTTCATCCTTGAAGTAGATTGCTCCTGATAATGTTTGATCATTGTTGAAGAAACTTGTCCCTGATTTACCTGGTGATCTGCATCATGCTTTTGCTGTTCATTTCTCCTTGCTGCATCTAGATAACTTTTGGAGGTGGATGGCTTCTGTTCTTGCTTATGAGATTGAGACACTTCTTCGGAATATCTGAGACTGTCCTGATTAGAGGAGAATGCTGCACTTTGATAATCTCATCTAAAGTTTTAGATCCTTTAGCAAATCTGAGATTAAGACCTTTTGTTTTCTCAATTTCCTTTATAAGTCCCACAATTTCACATTCTAACTTTTCATTGTGTTTATCGTTTTTAGCAAGTTTGAATGTTAGAGTATCTATAATCATATTCTTTTCTTCTAAACAAATTTTAAGTTTAGAAATTTCTTCATAAAGACCTTCTTCATTTATAGCATCCAAGAAATCATCATCTTCAAAAGCGATCAAAAGTCTATTATCATGACCTTGTTCATCTTCGTCACTATTTGAAAATCCATCATTGTCTTCATGAGTATAATAGCTCTTCTTACTTACATATTGTTTTTTGTTCCATCTAACAGGTTCCTTACCTCTATCTAGTTTATATTTATGAGGACATTTTGCAGCATAATGACCGACTCTTCCACAAGCAAAGCATTTGAAAGGTAGCTTACCTCTGAATCTTCTAGTTCCCCATTGAAGGTTCTTGAAAAAATTTGATTCTTCCTCTTTTTCTGACATATGTCCTGGCTCATAGTGTTCTCCTTTTCCTGAAGCTTTGAATGCAACTTCTCTTCTATCTGATGGTCCTCCTTTTCTCATTTTGTAAGTAGTTAGAATTCTGTGTAATTGTGACATGGTAAGATTCTTTAGATTCTCCTTTTCTTCTATGGTAGAAACTTTTGAATCAAACTTAGGAGACAAAGATCTTAGAACTTTTTCAACCAAAACAACTTCTTTTATTTCTTCACCCAAGTTTTCATACAACTTACGATCTCATCTATACGTAGGAAATAACTAGCCACACTTTCATCATTATGCATTCTAAGACTTTCATATTGAATTCTAAGAGTTTGAAATTTTGCTCGTTTTACCTGGTCATCTCCTTCATAGCTCAAAACGATCTTGTCCCATATTTCTTTTGCACTTTTGAGCTGCATCACCTTGACAAATTCTGATTGAGATAGACTTCCCAATAGAGTATTGACAGCTTTTGCATTTGTTTCATACTGCTTCTTACCAGCTGAATCTGTAGGAGTTGCAGACGGAAATGTGTATCCTGTTTCCACAATATCCCAAACTTATGTACCAAGAGATTGAAGATAGGCAATGATTCTTACCTTCCAATAGACGAAGTTGGTCCCATCAAATATCGGTGGCCTGATAGATGGTTCCTTTTCGTAGTTTCTCATGATGATAGATCTTCCTTCAAGCGATCAAGCTTTTCTTGAAGGACCTGCTTTGATACCCATTGTTGGAAATAATACTGAGAGGGGGGGGGTGAATCAGTATTATCAAAATTTTTCAATTTATACAAATATTTGCAGATGAGATTGGTGTACACCTTCCAATCTTATAATATATTAATCTGTGTGTCTGAACCATATAACAAGAACAAAAATAGAGCATCAGTCACACCAGAGAACACAAGATATAAGGTGGAAACCCAATGTGGGTGAAAACCACCTGCTGCAATATGTCTCTATCTTCTTCCAATTAGAAACTTCTTTTTACAATGATTTTGTACTGGTGCAGTCCTTTACCAGTACACAAGCTTCCACCTGCAGAAGGCTACAACCTTCTCTTTTCTTTTAGGGACCATGTTTCATAAATTTTCATATTGGATCCATGAACATTAAATAATCATCAAGTACATGTGATTCAACCAATCTCCTTTCCACAAAAAGCCAATGAATCAACCAATACCAGTAACTAGACACCGATTCTAAACCTAGAACTCTGCAGCAATAGAGAAAAGGTAGCCAAAATATATTTCAAGAAAAGTGTGCAGCTTCACCAATAGAAACCTGCAGATATCAACATTTCTTCTGTGTCGAGTCTGCGCAGCTCTGCACCTATGTTGTCTACTTGACTGCGCACCTCTGCACTTGCTCCCGCTTCTGACCTGCGCACCTCTACTCCTGCGCCGTCTTCTGGCCTGCGCACCTCCGCTCCTGCGCCGTCTTCTGGCCTGCGCACCTCCGCACCTATGCCGTCTTTTGGCTTGCGCACCTCCGCACCAGTGCCGTATGACGCATGCGAACCTCCGGGTATAAACTCTTTATCAGTCCTCAATTATAGCCCAGACTGTTAAATTCACAGATCTGATCATGCACTAAAGATATAGTAGATCCACCTTATAATGCTCAGGTTTCTCCTTGATTGATATCTAGCTACCACTCACAAACCTATCACTAGAATTTCAGATCTTGATCTTAAGATATTCAACATACACAAGTGAAGTGGCCAAAATGATCTCCTTCCCTTTTATTTTTATTTATTTTTATTTTTATAGTCAAGGCCTTTCTCAAACCATGGACCAAAACCATAGAGATCCAATAGTAGGGACCCAAAACCTGGGTTTAGATGCAAAACCACGAACCAAAACCATAGGATCAAAAGTGTTGGACTAAATACCATGGACCAAACACAAGCTTTTCCATGTGCGCTCCTTTCTCTACATGAAAGTCCGTGCATTTTAGGTTCGCACTTACCACATGCGAACTTATCCACATCTTATGAACTGTACACCTGCGCAACCTGGCAATGTCCACATATTTTGGACGGTGCACCTGCGAAACCCGAAAATAACATTGTTGCACTATAAATTATCATCTTATTCCTTTGTCCTGCATCCCATGTATTCTGACACACCTGATATTTTGTTTTGTAGACTCATCTGGTTGTGTATATGTGAATTGATATTCTATGAGTGGGTTGCCATCAAGTATGACACATACATCATAATGCCAACATGGGGTAACCACAAACCTAATATTTTAGACTCAGGTTCTAGCCAACCTATGTCCATAGAGGGCTCTCTTTATAATTTAACTTTGTTTTGGGTAGGATTTCAAGCTAGTTTTATGTGCTTATGATGTTTTGGTTTTGATTGAGTGGTGGAATTAAGAAAACAAATGGACAGAACAAGTACTCAGGCCATTGGGCTATGGAGTGAATCCAAGAGTGGCTTAACTGGATCTAATCAACTACTAAAGGAGGAGTTCACACGGTAGGCTAGCACAGCAAAAATCAAATCTACAGGCTCAAATGGATGAGGTAGTCCTAACCAGGGTAAAAGGGCAATGAAGAATCCTTAAACCAGAATCAAGATGAAGAAAAGAAGGAGATCATTAGCAAAGGGAAACTAATAATCCTTTGTGATGGACCTAAGGGGGAAAACTATGGAAGTAAGGGAGCAATTACGAATTCCCAGACCAAGATAGTTTAGTGGAAAACAAAGAAAGTAAAAAATCAAAATAGAGATAATTTAAGCTAATTTTGAGATATCATTCCTTGTTTACTATTTAGATTTCATACATAAAACATGTGCACATTTATAACATGATGAGAAAACAATAATTAAACATGAAGAGATAATACATATTTGGTTCCAACTGTGCACAAGAATCTAGTGAAATGTATTTAGCTTTATTTCATGACCCAGCAATCCCATTCTAGTCTAGAATACAATAGCTCCTTAGCTCGATATAAAATGCCTATATAAATGTATTTTAATCCACCCTAGTTACTTCAAAATATGAATTATTTATACAAAAAATGTTACAAAATATCTCGTAACAATATGAGAATTATTCTAGGAAACCAGAAATATCTTCAAGAAGAAGATAGAGACAGATGGAGAACTTCCTTCTTGTTGTCCCTTTTATTGTAACTGTGCTGGCTGTTTTAATTCGGATTTCGCTCTTTCAGTTGCTTTATAGCTATGTGCTGGAATCACTTTCTGTCTTCAATCTACTGACACTCTTTACCTACTACACTTTGACTCTGTTTTACCTGTTTTAGCTGGCTGCCATATAGATTTGCTGCAGTAACTTTATGGTAAATTTGTTAGTTTCATCCACCATTCCCTTTTACATAATTTCATCCTTATCATCTTTCTATATATTTCATCAGCTTCGGTATATTTGGCAAAATTTGGTCTGTTGACGAACAAGTGCCTTACCTCATGCTCTATAAAAAATAGATTTTACGAACTATCATATAATACCTTTCTAGTGGGTAAAGCTTTTACCCCTGAACTACTAGCTTGGCTGGTGGCCAACTTGTTTAGTGTTTCAATGTAATCCTCCTAAGTCGTCAGCTTGTCATGGATTACCATAGGACTGGGGAGTCCTTTTTCCCTTAAAATACCATACTTTGTCATAAATTTGTCAATATCAGCTTGGATGCTTTGGCATGTTTTCTCAAGATTAAGCATCAGGTTCCTTTTGGTGAGAATCTTCTTGATTTCAATGATGGTTCCTGTTTTGTCTTCTATGCCCAGTTCATCTAGTTGATACCTGTTTTTACTGTTCAAAAGTTTATCAATTGGTTGACCTCTTCAGGTTTATCTCCCAGCTCTTCTCTTGTTTTATGAATTGCTTTAGTGGCCACTTTCACCAATTCAGTTTGCTCAAAAATTACTTGAATAGATGGCCAAACATCATTGATAGTGTCAATGATGTTGGCCCAGAGCATTTCCTTCATATCTCCTAGTGGTTGTTGTAGTGTCAAGTCCTTTTCAAGGACTTTTATTCTTTCTCCCATTCTTTGATTCCTCTGAACTTCTACCTTTTGTTGTATCTATGCAAGTTTGCAATCAGTCTCAAAACTTGACACTTTTTCTCTAAGCTTCTTAAGCTCAGTAGCCTGGATACTCATTTCCTCCATGGATTTTACCAATTCAACTGTCTTTTCTGTGGATGTCCCTACGGTTGTTGATGTACCTGTGACTGGCATAGATGTAGCTGGTGGAATCGTTGGTGCTAAGGAAGTAGGCAATGTGGAGGGTACTGCTATAGAGACTATAGGAATTACACACTTAGGAGTAGTGGAAAACTCACTCTGTCTAGACTGTATCATGTTATACAGCTCTTTTGTTATTTCTTTCAGTTGTTCATTCAACTTAAGGACTATGTCCATAAGCTCTCCCTCCTTCTGAGTTTCCAATACTTCAACTGTCTGAGGATGATGCAGAGGGGGAGTTTTGAGCTGCTTTTTAGTGCAGGTATGTGATCATTTTTCTTTTTAATAATATTTTATGCAACTTTCACATCCTTGGGATCATGCCGTAATTCTATGACTAATTCCTCTAAGGACTTTATTCTAGTGCCCTTTGCCTGTGAAGAGGCCTTATCTAACTGGAATTGCACTGATATGTTATTTGGTGAATTTTGGAGTTGGTGAGTTGCAATTGCCTTGTTGGGCAAGGTGGAGTAGACCATTTCCCTAATCTACTTGTCTAATTCTATTTGGTCAATAGGATGGATATCATTTTCCAATACTTCAAAGTCTGTTTTCAAGTAATCTACAATTGACTTGGGCTGTTGTGTAGTTGGCTTCATGAAATTCATCTGTATTTTACCCTCTTTCACATCAAAGGCTGACATTAGACTTGTATGATTAGTAGGAGCCACTTTTAGGTAATGTGAATATCTTTAGGCCTTCAATATTTCATTCTTGGCCTTTATTTCTTTGTATTTCTCTCTAATATCTTGGCTATGGCCAGTTGGAGCCCTAAATGAGGATACTTCCACACTCAGTTGTCTCTCTAGCATTTGAGGTTGTGAAGTGGAAGGTTCTTGTGTACCTCCAGATGGAGTGGTCTAGAGTTTCAACAACTTCAGTAGATTGGCAATTGGTCATGGGTTAACGGTTGCACATACTTTGGTGCTTGCATGGAGTTTTGAGTGGTATTTTTCAAGATAAAACTAAAAGCAATGAGTTTTTTAGTTGTATTCGCAAAGTCAACTATTTTGGAAGATACATGGGGAAAGGTACATTCGGCGTTAAGTGGGGGATGAGACGTTTTGTTGTCTAGCGGGAGGCGGTAAGCAGGTTCATATCACACTGCTTTTGGGCTAGAGTGGTTTTGGGGGAGGCCGCCCTATGCCATTCATCGGGCACTACGTAGCATCGGGGTGAATAGTGAAACCACCCATATCAGGCTAGTAAAGGCCAGCCTTCAGAGGCTGCTCAATATGATCGTCGACTGTTGGATCAAAAGGGACTAGATCGTATGGTGATCGGGGTGAGGATTTGATATGATGTTTAATCGAGGGGCCTGACAGTCGTTTAGGTGTGGTGGGATTAATTAATTACGGATTATGGAGGTTTAATGATATCAGGGGTGATTTCATAAGTGGGGATAGATTATTAATTAACCATTGATTGATTAATTAATCTCTTTTATTCGGCAGAGGGTTTTGGTTATTACATAGCCATTGATCAAATTAATAAACTCATTAATTATTTACTAATAAATTTTATGTTTCAAACTTTGGGGATGGGATACTAAAATTAAAGGTATTTAATAAATACATACGGGAGGGGGTATTTTTTGGAAATATATAGATAAAATTAAAAGTTAATATGAAATGGAGGCAGAATAAACAAAGTGTGCTAAGCATAATGTGTTTTTATAATTTTTCTTTTCACTTAGAACATTATAACATAGGCTAAGTGCATTTTTGTCAGTTTTCTTAGGAAAAGGGGTTTTGCTTCGGGGGTGATCACTTTTCTAAGGTTTTATCGTTAGGGGAAAAGGTTTTTTTAGAGAAAATGAGTGAATTGTGGAGGGGGTGAAGGCTTGTGAGGAGACTTTTAGTACTTAGGACCTATAAGTTATTGGGCCAACGGTCCAGTCCCTCCAGAAGTCAGAGAAATGCTCTGAGCCCCTTTAACTTAAGGTTTTAGGTACTTTAAGATTTTCCTTGGGAATTAGTTAAGAGAAAAATGTAATGAATGAGGGATGTTAATCAATTGACTTTGTGCACTTTGGAAAATTCTCAATTATCATCCATACTTTAGAAATTTGATTATTAAGGTAAATGATATGGTCTTGTCTAATCAATCATCACAATTCTGCAACCATTCAACTACTTACCCACTACTCATCCTACGATTTCTTCTACTCTTTATTAGGGTGCACTTAAGCTAACAAACCCTTATCAAACCTTTAATTTTCTTTTTACAAAAGCAATCTATCTAAGTCTAACCTTATTACATCTAAGGGCTCAGATTAAACTGTTGAGCTCGTTTTATTAACTCTACCTATCTACTTATCTGCTGAGATTACATTGTTTGGTTAGATTTTATTTCTCTATCTATAAGCATGAAATTGAAAGCACGAAATAACCAAGTTTTAACATTTTGACTATCCATGGGTTGTGGTAAAGGTAACAAGCTGCACACAATCTTTTATTCTGCATCAAAAGTAAATAGTAGTGGCATTTTGACTTGCACACTTTCACGGTCTCTTTCTTTCTTGGGGTCCATTTTTTCATATTTTTCGACCTTTATATTCTTTTTTTCCTTTGATTTTTCTTTTAAGACATAACCTCTTTACATTTTTTTATTCTTTTTTATTTTTTGAATATGGAAAAAATTTGCAGAAAACAAAGGTATGTACATATTACAGATTTAACATCAACTATTCAAAAATTATGACTCCTATTGGTATAGGAACCTAACAGTGGCTCCACCTGGAGATGGCATTTCCTGGTGAAATGTCTAGAACTAGTAGATCAATGGTCTTCTGAATTATTGTGATTTTACTCTGCAAATTTTCTCTTTTACTTTGTTGCTTTATTGATATTTATGACAATGAAACTTTTGAAGCTTAGGGCCTTCTCTTTGAGCTTCAACTCCAAAAATTACCATCCAATCAACACTAAACTTTTTGAAGAATAAAATACGTACATGTGATTAGTGAAATCAATGACTGGGATCTATATAGTGCTTAAGCATTCGACCATTAACTGGTCCTCGTTCTACTTTTGCACCATCCAATTCTTTGAGGAAATAAGAATTATTACTTCTGAAAGCATAAATGATGTAAGGGCCTTTCCATAGGAAGTCAAACTTCCCATGTTTACCTTTATCCTCCCTTCTTGAGTCCCATTTCAAAACTTTATCTCCTAGGTAGAAATCTTCTACCTTGGTCCTATTGTCAAAAGCTTTCTTGACTCTTTCCTACACAGCTTGGGATCTGATATACAGTTCTTCCCTGGTCTGTTGTAAGTGAATTGTCTAGTTGATCCTCCTTTGAATATCATTTGGCTCAACCTGTGCTTCTTGGAGCAATTTCATCACTGGTGTTCCCAAAGAAGATGGGAAAACAATCTCCATTCCATAGACTAACGGATAAGGACTGGTTCCAATGGATTTCTTTGTGGTTAGCCTATTGCCCACAAGGCATTTACTAGATTCTTGTTCCAGGTTTTGTTGTTATCTTCCAACAATTTTTTGATCATATTCACTAAGCTCTTGTTGGAAGACTCTTCTAGTCCATTTCCTTGGGGATAGTAGGTTGTGGAGTGACCGAGGGTTATATGATATTTTTTGCATAAATCAATCATTCTGTTTGATTTAAAAGTTGCTGCATTGTTTGTGATGATTTTGGTTGGACAACCAAATCTCGGCAGAACGTTGGTCTCAAGGAAACCTATTATGACAATATCAGTAGCTTGTATTGAGGGTATGGCTTCTATCCATTTTCTTGATCTGTAGCAGTGAAGACCCATATATGTTGGGCAAAGGAAGGGGGATGAATTTCACCAATGAAGTCAAGACCCCACTGTTGAAATGGTGTTTCAGTAGATATAGGTTTCAAAGGTAATGGCAGTAGTTTTCTTTTTCCTTCAAAAATATGACATTTGTGGCATGAGGTTACAAATTTATTTACATCAGAAAACAGAGTGGGCCAGTAAAAACCAGCTCTTAAGATCTTATCAGTTGTTGTCTTCTAGTACAGATGTCCCCCATAGTCATCTGCATGAAACTCCTGTAATATTTTGTCAGATTCTTCCTTTAAGAAACAATTTAGAAGGATGCGTTAATGATTTTTCCAAAATAAAGCATTGTCAATTATGCAATACTTCATAGATTTCATTTTTAAGAACCTGCTTTTAGTTCTGGACAACTCAGCAGGAGATTGGAGATTTTGTAGAACATATATAATGTCAGCATAAGATGGTGAATCTGTAAAGGCCTGGTTGATCTGTGTAGTCACTATTTCCTCTTTGTTATCCAATTCTACAATGAAATTTATGTCTAGGTCCTCACAGTTCGATTCAGCCATGCACTTGGCTAAACCTTGGCCTTTGATCAATTTGGTAGGTTTAATTTCTAAGTGATATTCCAATATGGTATTTATCCACTTCCCTCTCTTTCCATCTGGTCCATCCTGTGTTAGAATGGCTTTGACTACAACATTGGGAACATAAGCTATTATATGAGAATACAAGATATAAACTCTGAAATCCTTAATAGCTTTAACTAGAGCAAAAGCTTTCTTTTCCATTATATTATATTTTAAAGGTGCATCTCTCAAGGCTTTACTAAAGAAGGCTATTGGTTGTTCAAAACCTTGATCATTTTTCTATAGTAGGATTGCAACAACTGTATGTTCTGAGGTGAAAGAAAAAATGATGAAATGCCTATCAAACATTGGATTGATGAGAACTTGTGTTTGTGTTAAGGCTTTCTTTATATCTTCAAAAGACCATTTAGCCTATAGAGTCCATTTAATAGTTGAATCTTTATTTAACATGTTGTTTAGTAATTTAATAATTTCAGCTAAGTTAGAGATAAATATTCTCAAAAAGTTTATTTTACCTAAAAATGCTTGTAGTTCTCTAATGTTCCTAGGATGTGGTATTTACAAAATAGCTTCAATTCTCATTGGGTTGATTCAGATACCATCTTTAGAGATTATGTGGCCTAGTAATTTTCCCTCTTCAAACCCAAATAAAGAATTTTTAGGATTCAAAGAAATTCCATACTTACTACACTTGGTGAAGACATGCCTGAGATGATCTAGGTGTTGTTGATCTGATTTAGAGAATATTGTGATATGATCTAGGTATATTACCAAGAACTCATGGATTTCCTTAGCAACATCTATGTCCATTGCTCTTTGAAAGGTGGCCCCTTAATTTTTTAACCCAAAAGGCATTTTCACATACATGAAAGTGCCCCATGGAGTAGTGAATGTAGTTTTTGCCTGATCATTTGGGTGGATTAGGAACTGGTTATAACCAAAAAACCCATCTAGTAGTGAGATTTTGGTTGAACCTACTACCCTCTATAATATGTGATCATTTTACAAAGATGGTAGTTATCCTTGAGCGAAACTTTATTTAAATTCGTAAGGTCAACACATAGTCTAATTTCACCAGTTTTTTTTCTTGTAGGTACCAAATTACTATTAGAGACCCGCTCTGAGAATCTAATTGGTGCAATAATCTTAGCTTCATACATTCTTTCGATCTCCTTTTCAATAGAAGGAAATAAAATGGGGTTAATCATTCTAAGCTTCTGTCTAAAAGGCTTCTAGTTTTCTTTTAAGGGAATGGTGTGTTGTATTATGCTGGTATCATAGGACGTAAGGTCCTCATAATTCCAAGAAAAAACGTCCTAAAATTCCTTTAGAAGTTCTATGTATTTAGTCTTTTCATTGGGAGGTAAAAGCTTTGAAATTTTTATCATTTTGGGATCTTCTTCAGAGCCTATGTTACATTCATCAACGTTTGACTTTAAAGTTTCCATTTTCAGCTTTTTAGGGACATCGTTTGAATCAAATAATTCCTCCAAAGGAGTTAATCCTTTAGGCAAAAAATTGTCTTTAAGATTGATGACTTCAGATTCTTCATCGATTGCTTCATCAATTTCCATTTGTTTTAGGTTTCAAACATCTGATTTTGTAAAGTTTGTGGGATGGAAATTATGTATCTTTTCATCTTCTAATTCGTTAATTTCTACTTTATCGGTGTAATCAAAATCTAATGTTATGTCTATGTCTATGTTGCTATTGACAAATTCATCATCTAAAGTGAGAAAATTGTTAATTTGTTATCATTTGTGAATACTTGCCAGTTCTTTAAGTTGTCAGGAATAGTAGGTCTATGCCTCACCTCAGTAGTGTACTAATGGTTGGGTGGAAATGGAAACTTCCAAGTACTAGCAAACATCGCTAAATTGTGAGCTTGCATATTGTGTTTTCTTGGAATAACAACAAGCTTGGTTTCTAAAAAAGTATTTAGTATTTCTACAACTATTCCTCTATAAAATCCTAATCTAGGATCCCTAGTCATATAAACAATGTTAATTTTTTTTATTACCAACTCAAAATCCCCCATAATAGAGACTTATGGCTCCCAATCTTTTGACCAATTTTAGACCTAACAAAAGTGCTTCATATTCGGCCATGTTGTTTGTACATTTAAGGTTCAATCAATAGGCATGACCCTCTGAATGATCATTTTCTAAGCTGTAAAGCCATACTCTTGCTCCTGCACCTAGTTTGTTTACTGACCCATCGAATTAAATATGTTGTAGAATTTCATGTTCATAATTCTTACTCTCTGGGGGAATAAAATCTTCTTTGACTAAACTATCTAGGTCATCTTTATTATCTGAAATCTCATGAATTTGGACACTTTGATTTTGTTCTGTCACTGTAATTCCTTTTTGTTCTTCCATGATACTGTCTGAAGTAATTTCTTGGTTAGATTCAACATTGTAAAGAATAAAAGAATCAATATCAGAATGCATTAAATATATAGGAAATTTTTGAGGCCTCTACTGGGTACTCACTACATACTTCACCAAAGTCTCTCTATACAATTTCTTAGGATGTCAAAAGGCTAATATGGTAGCATATAACATGTCAAGTTGTAGAGATTCCTGGAGTTTAGCACCACAAGATCTAGACAACATCGTACCATACTTAGGTGGTATATCAGCAACCATTATGTCCATAAGAATGGTCTTAGTAGGGTACGACACTAGGGAAACACACAGGTCTTTTATAAGTCCTAGGCACTTAACTTGGCTTGAAGCAAATGGAAATAGGTCTTTGTAGGGTCTAGTGATATCCGAGTTTAGTTTCTCCCTCCTTACACTGGTTTTCCATTAACATCAGGACTGAAATTTAACTGAGGTTGATGATCAAATAGGTTAACGAAGCCTTCATTTTCAATGAAGTTTAAATATTTACTTATTTGAGATCTATAAGTTTCATGTTTAACTAGTTCTGTTAAAGGGACAGAGATTTTAAGTTTGGCCACCTCTGCTCCCAAATTGAAAGGCAGAGGGGATTTATTTGTTTGAACATTTGAAATCTTAGCAACAGGATTTAGAGTATTTTGATCTTGTTTTTAGTGTTTGGAGTCTTTTTAATTGGATTTTATAATATAATTTCTAGAGATTGTTCCACTATTTCCTTGAGGGGAACTAAAGTGGAGGGTTTCTCATTAGAAAGTTGGTCTTTGGTTACATCTTCAATGGTGGGACTGGGAGGGTTCTAATTTGATCTAGAAAGGATTTGTAGATTTTTTGTAACCGAAGGATTTTGATTTGTAACCTTCACTTTCTTAGGCTAATTAGGTACTGCTTTCTTTTTTGGTCTGGAACATCAATGCTCTTTTTTCTCCTCAAATTGTATTGTTTATGCACTTCGAAGATAATAGAGTCATACCCTTGCTTGTAATAGAAATATTCTCCAGTTTGTGTCTGTAAGTGTTGAGGCATGTATAATTCCTAATCATCCTGATTCAAAAATACAGTTTCTTCATCATCTAATCCCATGAAGTTGATTTGGATGTCTAGCTCAGGGTCTTCTTGATGGGAATTTTCAACATACTTCTCTTGCAAAGGAGGTCTAATGTTCTGATCACGCCCATTTTTACTAGTATTTTGGTTCTGGTTTTTCCTGAAGTTTGGATTCCTCACTAGAGGTGCCTGTTGGCTATCCTAGTGAGGTTTCCTTTCAATGTTTTCTATTATTTCCATCAATTTTTCCATTTCTTTAGCTAAAGCATCCATTTTTTGATCAAAGGGTGAAGTTTCGTCTTTGAGGGGTGTTCTTCTTTTGTTTCTAACCCTAGCTCTTTTGGATAGCAGATTATCTCCTACGCTAACTGCTACACTTTTCATATCTTGTAGCGTAGGGGGCTTCCTTTCTCTAAGTTGAAAAGCCATGTAAATGTCGAACTCATCTGGAAACTTAATTAGGGCTAAGCCAGGTGGAGGTCTAAGGTCAAGTGGTATTGCATTATATACATCGTTAAACCTAGTACGCTAGTCCTAAATAGTTTCTTTTGGTCCCCTCTTGAGGTTTTCATATTCAAAAAGAATTTGAAGAGGATTTTTTTTCTTATCCCACCTATGTAAAAATTGATGGTAAAAAAATTCTAAACTATCTATATTATTAGTAGGCAAAGATCTAAACCATGTTCTCACATCTCCAGTTAGAGTTTGGGAAAAAATTCTCATTTGGACATCTCCTATGTCAATTTCATGCAGTTCAAAATAATCTGTCATTTTCTTTGTGTGCTGTTGTGCTATGTAAGATCTAGTGCCATCGAATAAGGCAATTTTACTCTGATAATCTGTTGGTAAGGCACCTTGAGGAGAAGGCATGACAAGAGGGGCATATCTGAGTGCCATAACTCTAAGTTGGATAGGGTTGATAACAGGAGTTGGGGTAATAGGAGGATTTGGGAAAACAGGGGGAGTTGGGGTAATAGGGGTAATGGGTATTTGATAGGTAGTGATAGGCTAATGGGGAAGTGAAGGTATGAACGAAGATCAGGAATCAACTTCAGAAGTGTGGGGAAATGATGGTGAGCTAAAACAAGTTGAAGTTGTTTAAGAAAGTTCAGGGATTCTATTAGTATTAAAGGATGACCGAGGGGAATTCAAAAGGTACTGACTAATTGACAAGTTTGCCCTTTGGACTTCAAGTTCACTCTCAAACTTGGTTCTAAATAAGGAATGGTCAAAATACTCGTCAAAAGGGAGGTCTTCTATGAATTACCACTCACTAGGGTAGGAATTGGATCTAAATAAAGGTCTTGGGCTTACTGAACCTTCTTGCCTTCTGATTATTTTCGGAATAACGTAGGTATTGTCATATATAGGGGGAGGATTTGGATCAGGGTTGGCCTTGGTATAATGAGTTATCCTTGAAGCTAGATTTCAAGATTTTTCTAAATTATTATTATTTTTACTTTTTTTATTTTTTGAAATAACTTCTAATAAACCCTTTAAGAGGCTTAAAAATAAAAATTTGAATTTCTCAAAGGTTTATTAAGGCTAGGGGTTTGATTCCCCAATATGGTCGCCACTATGTTATCTCTCAGATGTCTTCCCCGGAAGTTATTAAAGACGGAGTAGTACGAGGTAACCACAAACCTAATCTTTTAGACTCGGGTTCTAGCGAACCTAAGTCTAGAGAGGGCTCTCTCTTTATAATTTAACTTTGTTTTAGGTAGGATTTTGATCCAGGTGGATATTGGTGGCCACCTGCCAAGTCCATCTGGACCCCCACAATTATTTCTCTCAGCATTTTCATTTTCCTTAATTGTAGCACAACTTACTATTTTTAGCAGTTTTTCAGGTCCTGAACTTCCGGAGCCCTTTTGAGGCCCTAAACGATGCTTTTTGGGAAATCTGGGGGCAACATGGATCCATGGACTAATGTTGCCCTTCCCAAAGTGGTAGTTCTCAGATAGATCTTTCTAACGAGTTATCGTACGTGTCAAATGGAGATCATATGCCAACTTTACGACCCTGGGAAATTGATGTACCAATTTACCCAAACGGGGCCCACAATTTGGCATTTCATCTTCTAGGGTTAGGTTTTGGGATGTGAAGGGGTTTTCATTGTTTCTCAACAATAAATAGGCCTCCGAGCCTCATTGTAACATAGTTCGAAGGCATGTAGTCACCACATCTCTTCTCAGAGATAAGCTTCCATCGCCCTAGCTGGTTTATTTCCATTTCTGGTTGTAAGCATATTTCAGTATTTTCCATTAATGAAATGAAGCATTGTTTCCGCTGCATCTTTATGTATATGGTTATCTTTGTATTTTATTGCGTTCCTGTTTAAATCTCGATCAGTGGTATCAGAGCGGTCTGCTTTTTCTCTGTTTTTGTTTGCATGTCCCCAACGAGGTCGGGATATAAGGAGTTAGGGCTTAAACTGGTCGAACCTTTGCAAGACCAGCCTCACAAATCCCGATGACCTCCCATGGCAGATGAGAAGAAAGATGAGGGGGCAGGAGATCCTATCAAAATCTTGCTCGAAGAAGCCCTCGAGTGACAACGGAGCGCAATGATGGACAGCTTTGCCCAGATCCTTCAGCGGCTACCCAGAAGCGACGCATCAACTTCTAGTAGCTACTCTGGAAATGCCGCGCCCTTTAAGGTACAAGTTAATTTTGAAAACCCCATATTTGAGGGTCAGATAGACGCAGATGCTGTAGATAAGTGGTTAAATCTGCTAGAGGGTTATTTTTCTGTTCATGAATTTTCGAGTCGGGAAAAGATTTTTTTTGCTCTTCTCAAAGTAGCCCCCCACGTCAAGGACTAGTGGGAAACCTACTGCGAGCAGAAGGATGAAAGTACCGGCTCACTATTTTCAGCTCGACCCACCTGGAAGTCATTCCAGGATGCCATCCAGGAGGAGTACTACCCTGTCGGAAGCTATGAGGATGAATACATAAAATAGACCATGTTGTGGCAGGGAAGGGACCAAGACGTGCTGGAGTTCACCATTCTTTTCCATACCCTTCGCACAAAATTGTGGATCAAGGATTCAGAGAAGCATTTGATACTCAAATACCACGGCTGCCTACACAAGTACATCCCGGAAGAAATAGAATTCCTTAACATCTCCTTGCTCGGCACAACATACCGATATGTCGTCAAGGTCGGCTAGAAGTTTAAACAAAAGAAGCGAGACTTTGGATCTGTGAATCTAAATCAAGGGAAAGGTGCCCCTAAACCACAGAACAAAGGACAAAACCAAGGCGGGGCAGCCAAAGACAACCCACCAAAGCTGCAAGCAAAGAACAGTGCCGCGAAGCTGAAAAAGGACATGGAAAAATGGTGTGAGTTCCATAAGAGCTCCACTCACAACACAAGTGAGTGTCGGGCCAAGTAGTCACTGGTGGCTGAGCTAAAGGTTTCAGAATCCGATGGATGTTCCGACTCTGAGTCACAACCCGACAAGGGGAATGACAAAGGGAATTAGAACATTGATGCGGATCCCAACGCCACTATTGCTACTGCCAAGGTCCAAAAAAATGAACGTGAAGATCCAGAAGAGGAGCGTCTCTTCCACTCCCAGATGTGGGTAAAGGGCTCCCCACTACAGTTCATTGTCGATAGCGAGAGCCAAAAGAACCTCATTTCAGAAGAAGTCGTGAAGCGGTTGGGCTTACCGACCACAGCACATCCACAACCATACACCATCGGGTGGCTTCACCAAGGATGGGATCTTCGTGTGAGCCAGCAGTGTCTTCTTCCATACAAAATCAAGCCCTTCACGGATGAGGTATTGTGTGACATTGCTCCCCTTGAAGTTTGTGATGTATTATTAGCACAACCATACTTGTGGAAGTGACATGCTGTGTATGAATCAAGGCCCCGTGTCATTATTATTACATTGGGAAATAAGTTGTACAGGATACCAGAGGTAGCACCACCTACCGCCATCTCTTTGATTACTGCAAAACAATGCAGTAAGCTTGTTTCCAAAACCGGGAAATTTGTTTTCTTGATGATACGCCCTCAAGGAAAGAAGAAGATGGTGGCCATGGCCCCCAGATAGGGCCCCTCCGCACGACAACTACAGATGGACAAGGTCGTGGAGGAATACGAGGACATCTTCACCTCCCCCACAGGAGTTCCTCTACATTGTCAGGTCAAGCACTCCATCGATCTGACCCCAGGTGTGCCACTACCCAATGGACCAATTTAGCGGTGCTCCGTTCTAGAGAATGATGAAATCAAGATGTAGATTCAGGAGCTCCTGTAGAAATGTCATATCCATCTGAGTTCATCACCTTGTGGGAGCCCGATCGTGTTGGTACAGAAGAAGGATGGCACTTGGAGACTCTGTATTGTCTATCAGGCGCTGAAAAAGATCCCTGTCTGTAACAGGTACCCAATCCCATGGATTGACGACCTCCTGGACCAACTAAAGGGGGCGAAATATTTCGGCAATATTGATTTGAAGTCAAGATATCACCAGGTACAAATTGAACCCTCTGATGTGTGGAATACTGCCTTCAAAGCCAAGGAGGGCCTTTTCGAATGGTTGGTTATGCCTTTTGGATTGACGAATGCTCCTGAAACCTTCATGAGGCTAATGGATGACATCTTGTGGCCATTCACCAACTCATTTGTAGCGGTATACTTGGATGACATTATGATCTTCAGACAAAGTTGGGAAGAGCACCTCCACCACATCCGACAGGTCCTCCAACAACTGCGGCAACACAAGCTGTGTGCTAATTTGGAGAAATGCACTTTTGGCATGACCCAGGTTTAGTATCTGGGATATATTTTTGATGAACAGGGGGTGCATGTGGATCTAGCCAAGATCCAAGTCATTCGGGATTGGCCATCTCCAACCACTTTGACAGAGCTCCGCAGCTTTCTAGGTATTGCCAACTTCTACTGCAGGTTCGTGTTGGGGTTTTCTCATATCACTTGGCCCTTGAGTCAAGTCACCAAGGGAGGATCCAAAGAAAAATTCTTTTGGTCTGAATCTCAACAGAAGGCATTCATAGAGTTGAAAGATCGCCTCTGCACAGCACCAGTGCTCGCGTTACCAGATTT
>APFE031397162.1:0-28240 GCA_000404065.3 Pinus taeda | reverse complement strand
GCCACAGATATCCAACACTCTGTCCAATCCTGGTCTTCCTTGGTAGCACAAACCATAATCACTAGTGCCACGCAAATACCTGAAAACCAACTTCACTGCTGTCCAGTGCTCCTTCCCTGGTTTTCACATAAACCTGCTCAATGCTCCCACTGCATGTGCAATGTTTGGTCTAGTAGAGACCATGGCATACATCAAGCTACCGACTGTACTTGCATATGGAACACGGGACATGTCCTCTTCCTCTTCTTGTGTCTTGGGACACTGAACAACAGATAACCTCACACCTACAGGAATATGAACCTTCACCGGTTTACTATCCTACATATTAAACCTCTGCAATATTGTCTCGACATACTTCCTATGGTTTAACCAGAGCTTCCTCTTTGCCCGAACTCTTTTAATTTACATGCCCAAAATATAGTTTGCAGCACCGAGATCTTTCATGTCGAATTTGGAGGACAATTGGGTCTTCAAATCCTGGATAATTTCTTTGTCATTTCCAACCAACAACATATCATCAACATACAAGACCAGATAAATAACACGGTCACCAATTAATTTAAAATACACCAATGATCTACTTTGCTTCTGGTGAAGCCAAGTCCCCGTATAAATGTATCAAATTTCTGATACCACATCCTTGGTGACTGTTTTAACCCATACAGAGACTTCTTTAACTTGCATACCAGTTCTTTCTTACCCTTCACCACAAAGCCTTCAGGTTGCTTCATGTAGATTTCCTCTTCCAAATCCCCGTGAAGAAATGTTGTCTTCACATCCATCTGTTCTAACTCAAAATCAAAAGCAGCAGCAACAGATAAAAGTAATCTAATAGAAGTTACCTTGGCAACAGGAGAAAAAATATCACCAAAATCAATTCCCGACACCTGGGAATAACCTTTTGCTACCAACCGAGCTTTGTATTTCTCTACTTTTCCTTCTACATTTGTCTTCTTTTTGAACACCAATTTTCTCCCAATGGGTTTCCTTCCAGCCGATAACTCCACCAGATCCCAAACCTCATTTTTGTGCAAAGATGCCATTTCATCAACCATGACCTCTTTCCAAAGTTTTCCATCCTCTGAATCCATTGCTTCTTTCACAGTTTTGGGATCATCATTAGTAATAGACGAAGCAAAATTTGAATAGAAAGAAGATGGACTATACCTTTCTGGCTTCCTTCTTTGTCGAACTGATCTTCTCACAGCCGGAGTTTGTGTCTCTTCATCTTCTGATTCCTCCTCTGTTGTAGAGTTTGATTCTTCCTCCTTAAGCTCAAACTGTATCTTCTCATGTTCCTTTGGTTGGAATTCATGTTTAATAACATCTTTTACCTCTCTGAACACGACATCTCGGTTGTACACAACCTTTCGTGTGACTAGGTTCCAAATCTTATAACCCTTTAAAACATCCTTATACCCAATAAAGATGCATTTTTCAGATTCACTATCCAACTTGGTTCGTTTCTCCTTTGGAACATGTACATATGCATCACATCCAAATACCCTCAGATGTGAAAGAGAGAGGGTTTCTTACTAGTCTATACCTCTTGTGGAATCTTATCCTCCAAGGCTGATGAAGGTGACCTGTTGACCAGGTAACATGCAGTATCCACTGTCTCTGCCTAGAATTCTAGTCCTAAATCGGCACCACTAAGCATGCTTCTTGCCCTTTCCATCAACGTCTTATTCATTCTTTCTACAACTCCATTTTGCTCAGGTGTATATGCAGTAGTCTTTTGTTGTGCTATACCACACTTCTCACAGAATTCTTCAAATTCCTTGCTGCAAAACTCTCCACCATTATCTGTCCTCAACACCTTTATCTTCTTCCCTGTCTAATTTTCCACAAGAGCCTTAAATTCTTTAAACCTGTCAAAGGCTTCAGATTTCTTCTTAAGGAAAGATATCCATGTATTCCTTGAGAAGTCATCTATAAATGATACATAGTACACAAACATACCCAATGATGGAACCTTCACAGGTCCAAACACATCACTGTGCACAATTTCTAATATTTGTTTCACCCTCTTACTACCAGAGGGAAAACTCACCTGATTCTGCTTCCCATATACACAATTTTCACAGAAATCAAAATCCAGAAAGCTATTACTCATGCCTTCTACCAAACCTTTACCATGAAGTATTCAAAGGCCCTTCTCTCCAATATTTCCAAGCCTTTGATGCCACAACATGGCCTTCTCTCCAGAGACCACTAGATTTTCTGCTCCACTTTTAGGAACCACAGAACTGTTGCACCCATCAACAATAGTGCTACCTTGCATCTTGTACAAAGTTCCAATTCGAAGTCCCCGCAACAATACCAATGCTCCCTGAACCATTTTTCAGGTATCCTTCTCACACATTGTTTTTACACCTGCATCATCCAGCTTGCTTACATAAATTAGATTTTTGGACAATGCAGGAATATGAAGTACACCCAGAAGTGTTCTAACCCTTCCACCTTGCAACTTCAACCTTAATTTTCTGCGACCAATGATTCTAGCCTTCCTATCATCCCCTAAGAAGACATCACCACCATCGTATTTCTCATACTCATAGAACCACTCTCTATGGGGAGTGAAGTGAAAGGATGCACCTAAGTCAATCAACCATGACTCATGATCTACATGTGTACTTGAAGAAGCTAAGTGCACATCCCCACCTTCATCTGAGGTGGTTTTCACCTCTACAGAAGGAGCATCATCAAATCCCTTTCCTTTATCACAAGCTTTAGATTTACAACCCCTTTTGTAGTGCCATTTCTTTCCAAATTTCTAGCACACCACCTTTACAGGTTTTCCTGGAGATTTAGATCTCCCTCTAGATTTAGATCTCCCACTCGATGACTTATTTTTGTTTCTGTTCTAGGACTATCCTCTTACAGAGAAGGAATCATCACTCTGGCTCTCCATATTTTTCCATCTCATCTCCTCCGTCAGCAAGGATAAGACTATTTCATCAAACTGCAAGGCAGTTGCATTGCTACCTATTGCAATAACCAGACTATCCCACGAATCTCGTAGAGAACACAACAAATTGATGCACTTAACTTAATCTTAAATTTTAATATCAACAGATGCTAACTAACTTACCACAATATTAAATGCATTCAGATGCTCTGTCACCGAGTCTCCATCTTTCATCCTCAGGTTATATAGCTTTTACCGTAAGAATAGTTTATTCACCAGAGACTTAGATTGGTACAAAGTCCCTAACTTATTCCACAAAGCCTTCTCCATAGCTTCCCCTAATACATTCAACAATACTGAATTTGAGACACACGATCATATTGTGCTCTTTCCCTTCCGATCCAACTTCTTCCATTCTTCATCAGACACTCCCATTGGTTTAGTACCTAGATCTATCATGATCCACTAATCTTTATCCACCAATAGATCCTCCATCTTGAGTTTCCACAACTCAAAACTCTGACCATTAAATTTCTCGATCTCTATCTTTCCACTACTTTCCATATTCTTTCACCACCTGAATCGATCTCGCAGACCTCCCACTAAATTGGGTCTACCACAGGCCCGAGCGAAAGCCCTCGGCAGCAAAGGCATCCCCTTGAAGCCAAAACATCTCTGATACCAAATGTAGGTTTCAACCCCGTATAGAAATTACCTGCATACGAATTCTAAAACACAGAAAATAAACAATGCGAGAGCATAACACATATAACACATATACACAGAGATTTTCCCCTAGATCCCCAAAACTAGGACTCTACTAAGCTTGATTTTTCATTATGTTCCTTTCAATGTTATAATACATATTTATACATGCCAAAGCATCCAATACCATGGACTGAAAACCATCACATCCAATACCATGGACCGAAAACCATCACGTCCAATACCATGGACCAAAAACCATCATGTCCAAAACACATGTGCAAAAATCCTGCACAAAACCATAGGCGGGTCCTCCCAACCTAACATAAGGTCCAAAACCAAAATTTTCTAGGGCGCTGCCTCGCACCCCATAATGTGGGGTTATGGGTATGCCTCAAACCCCCTGTGACCCCCCCTTCACTTGAGGTACATTTTTTATATGGTTGTAGCTAAAGGAATACCCAATCACCTACATAAAAACTTATTTCCCTATAATGTTGATCTACCTATTGTTTCATTCCATTCTATGCCAAAGTGAGGTTATCCTTTAAGAGTTGAAGAAATTTTTGTTGATTCTCGATGTGATGTTCCACTATTGGAATCGTAGAATTTTATCTTAAATATGATGTGATGGACAATGGATGATATCCATAAACTGCCATAAATGGGGTCATTTTTGTTGCAGTATTGAAGGAAGTGGTATACTACCATTCAGACAGAGGCAACCATTCAAACCATTGTTTTTTCTTATTAGATACAAAGAAACAAAGATATCCTTGCAAACATTTGTTTACTATCTCTGTTTTCCCATCAGATTGAGGACGATAAGATGAACTATGAGCTAACTGAGTACCAAGACAAGAAAATAATTATTTCCAAAAATTTCTAGTGAAAATGGGATCTCTATTGCTTACAATAATCTTTGGGTTTCCATTTATCTTTTGAATTGCTTCCATAAATGTAGTAGAAACTATAAACACTTTAAATGGATGTGATAATGCACAAAAGTGTGCATACTTGGTAAGTCTATCAACTAACACCATGATGACACTCTTTCCTTCATACTTGGGTAACCCTATGATAAAACCCATTGAAACCTCCTCCCAATGTTGGCTTGGAATGGATAAAGGTTGTATTAGACATGGGGTTTTAATTGTTTCCACTTTATTTTGGTGGAAAACCAAACATTCCACCACAAATTTTTGAATATCAGATTTATGACCCTCCCAAAAAATTCATTTTTAACTCCGTGGTAAGTTTTTAAAGATCCTTAGTTCCCTCCTAAGGGAGAGGTGTGCAATTCCATAAGAATATTTTGTTTTAGTTGGGAATTCTTACATAGGTGTAAATGATCTTGGTACCATAAAGAATATTTTTCCAACTAAATGTATAAAATGTACTGGGATCTTGTTGTAGCTTTTGAATGAGTGCCCACACTTCTTCATCATTCTTCCATTCATCACTTTCTTCATTTATCCAATCTGGTTGGATAATAGAAATGGCGCAAAAAAATTCTTCCACATCCTCTTCCTTTCATGAGAGCGCATGTTCCACAACATTTTCCTTCCCTTTTTTGTAGATGATTTCAAAGTCATAACCCAACATCTTTTTGACCCATTTTTGCTGCTCTTCTAAAGATAAAATTTTTTCTAAAACATATTTAAGACTATCATGATCTGTATTTACTTTGAAATGTCTACCCCTTAGGTAGGGTCCCCATTTCTTACATGCATGTAGTATTGTCAACATTTCCTTCTCATAAACATATTTGTGTAAATACTTTCCTTTGATTGGATGAATTTCGAAAGCAGTGTGTCTTTCTTATTGCATTAAAGCAACACCATTTCCATTTCCTTAGGCATCACATTGCACAATAAAGGTTTTTGGGAAGTCTCGCATAGCTAAGGTCAGTGCTTGGCACATTGCCTCTTTAAGATGTTCGAAGGCCTTCATTACTTCGGAAGTCCAGGAAATGCATCTTTCTTTAATAATGTTATTAAAGGTTCTTCTATTTGCCCATAATTCTTAACAAACTTGCGATAATACCTTGTCAACTCAAGAAATATTTGTACATGCTTTATGGAAGTGGGGATTTTCCATTCCATAGTGGCTTCAATTTTGCTAGGGTCTACTTTCACACCTTCAAGAGATAGAATTTCACCCAGATATTCCACCTATTGTTTTCCAAAGAAACATTTGGATCTTTTTGCATATAATAGTTTCTCCTCTAATAGTTTGAGCGCCCCATCAACATGTTGAACATGACCCTTCTAGACTTGTTGTATATTAGTATATCATCAAAAAATACTAACACAAATTTTCTAAGGTAGGGTTTGAAAATGGAATTCAACAACCTTGAAATGTAGAAGGTGCATTGGTAAGGCCAAAAGGCATGAAAAAAATTAATAATGACCCTCATGAGTTCTAAATGTTGTTTTTGGAATGTGCACGATCTTCATTGTGATTTGATGATATCCTGAATGAATATCCAACATGGTGAAGTAAATTGATCCATGCAATTCATCTAATAATTCATTGATGACAGGAATGGGAAATTTATCTTTAATAGTGATTTTGTTGAGCTCCCTATAATCTGGACACATGTGCCATGACCCATCCTTCTTGTGCACCAATACCACTGGAGTAGTGAAAGAACTTTGACTAGGTTGAATTATATGAGTCTCTAGCATTTCTGCAACCATACATTCAATTTCACTCTTTTGGGCATAGGGATATCTATAAGGCCTGATGTTTGGAGGAACACTTCCTGGAATCAAATGAATAGCATGATGATTATCAAGAATAGGTGGGAGGCCCTTGGGGGTCTCAAATATCTTTGAATGATTGTCCAATACATTTTTGAGATATGGAGAAATAGATGATTTCGATGTGGGAACCTCTAGTGAACATAATTGTGCAATTATGCCTCGTTGCTATTTCTTTAGAATCTTTGTCATTCTGTTAGAGCTGATTATATTTCTCGATTTCTTTGTGATACCCCTTATTTCAACTTCCATTCATTCAGAATAAAATTTCACAAAAATTTCTTGAAAAATGAAAGCTATTATACCCAAGGATTGTAGCCATTGGACTCCTAGTACAACATGAGCACCACCCATTGGAATGGAAAGCATTGCTCTATTCAATACATATTATCCCATGGATAGCTTGATATTATGGCACTTTCCAAAGAAATTTATGGTTCCTCCACTTGCAACCATCACATGACACTCTGGTGCTAGATATAGGAAGAATTCAATTGCTTGGTTATCTTACAATGAATAAAATTATGAGTACTATCCAAATAAATTAACAATGTTACCTTTTTCTTCTTTATATTTCCTTCTATCTTGATATTTGAGGAGAGGTAATTCTAGCCAATGCATTACAAGATATGGTCAGATTCATTTCTTATTTCTCTAGGGTTTGTTCCTAGTGTATATCCTCTTCTGTTGATGTTTCTTGTTCCTTTTCTTCCTCCTCTTCACAATTTATGTAAAATAAATTATTCTCATCACATTTATGACCTTTAGTGTATTTACTATCACAACTGTAGCAAAGCCCCTTTTCTCCTTTTTCCTCCAATTGTTGTGTTGTAAAAATTGTAGGTGGTGGGAGGTTAGGGGAATCAATGCTTCCATCTTTATAGTTGCAAGTGGCAGGTTTCCTTGTTTCCATACTTTTTCTTTCCAATTTTCTTGCCAACCTGAATGCCTTCTCCAACGAATCAAGTTACCAAAGGCAAACCTCATTTTGGATGTTTTCCTTTAAAGTCCTTATGAACACATCAATCCTATGCTCCTCTGGAATATCCTTTACCCTTATATTCAATTTTTGGAAGTCCTCAATGTGATCCGTCACTGAACCCTTTTGTTTGAGATTTATCAGTTGGCTGAGAAAAGTGTTGCTTTTTGTATCATCATAATGTGTTATCATTTCCTCTATAAAAATGGCCAAAGTGACAAATTGTTTATGAGAGAAAAGCCATCGATACCATACAAACTGATTTGGTTCCAAATGTAAAGTTGCAATGCATACCTTTTGTGTGTTTTGCACATTATGGAGATCAAAATATTGCTCCATCTGTAGTATCCACGTTACAGGATCCTTGCCATAAAACTTCCTCATATTGATCTTCGGAACATGTTGGGTCTTCAATTCACCGTTACAGTCTATGAAATCATCATTAACATTTTTTTGTTCTCCTTGTGAGTCTCATTTACTACCATTTCACCATTATTAAGCATTTCTTGTACCAAAATTTTCAAATCTCTCTTCAAATATTCCATGTTGGGTTTAAGCTTGTCTTCTATACCATTCATCTTAGCTTCCACACCTGTCTTCAAATATTCCATATTGCCTTTAAGTTTTTATTCTATACCATTCATCTTATCTTCCACACCTTTCTTTAAAACATCCATCTTAGCTTCCACACCTTCCTTTAAACTATCCATCTTAGCTTCTATTACTTGTTGTGAGAGTGAATTTTGTTGCACATGGTCTCGTAATTTTGATATATCATGTTGCATTTCTTCCTCTTCTTCATGAGTCATGGTAGAGCTTTTAGGCTACTTACTAGGTGTTTCCATTTTATTTCTAAGGGCATCAATTAATGATAATAAAGCTTCACTATGCCCTTTGAATTCCTTCAAACTAATTTTTTAAACCAAACTTATGCGAAATTTTAAAAAAACTACACACCTTTTTCCACTTTGTAGGAGCTCAATATTGAATCTGTTGTATCTATGTAATTTCGTATATCCAAGGTCTAAAATGGAGTCTTGTAGTAGCTATCTAGGTCTTGTTTCTAACCCCACAATTCTAATCAATTTTGGATTCTCCAAGGAACATTTATGCCAAATCTCCGATGACGACCTAATTATATACTGGTTTAGTAGAGCGAACTTGTATGAAGTGCCACATGTCATTGTTTCAAATTTAGTACTTGAAATAGATACATAGAAAAGGATAGGTCGTCCTCATTCTATAACGTTTTACGAAATTTCAATATGATTCTCAGAGAGAAAGTTATGACGATTTTTTCCAAGTCACTTGTTTGATATATAATTGGGATCTTGCAAAATCCCTAACTTCCTTGGATCATGTCTCCGCAAATATATCGAGAAAATATTGGAAATTCAGACCCAAGGTTCATCGAGATTTAGGCTAAACTGGGTTTTAATTTCTTCTTCTAAAACACCGTAGAACAAAATTTCTAGTGAAAATTCCATGATGTCCTGTGTGGAGTAGTGAAACCCTAGAATCCAAATCATTGATACCAAATGTTATGTAACTATCTCACAAAATAGAAGAAAGGACAGATCAACGACTTCAGAATTAGCCTCTTTGAGGGGGACACCTCCTTTACATTACAAAAATTAATAATTCTTGGATGGTACAAATGACAAAACCTCCTTTCTATATATAGGAGTCTAAGGGGTCACAATATAATCAAAGCCGACATAACAATAAAAATATCAGGCACAACAATAACAATAGTGGGCTTCTATGGGGAACAATGATAATAATATGGGGACAAGAGGGGCACAACAATAACAATAAGGGCTACAATGAAATAGTAATGGGGAAATTACTAGTATTACAGGGATTGAACAACTCCCCTTCATGGTCTACCTAAACATCCTGAAAGATGGTTGCGAAAATTCAATCCTGACGATGGATTACCTGCTAAAGAACATCTCCATAATTATATGTTAGCTAACAATATTAATGGAGTATCTGAAGAATATTTTGTCGTAAGATTATTTCCCTACACTCTCCAAGGATCAACAGGATCCTAGTACTTTTCATTTCCAGCCAGATCTATAACAAGTTGGGATATTTTTGAAGAACAATTCTTAACCATGTTTGGTGATGATCGCACTACTGCTATGTTAATCAATGATATCTCCTATCTTAAAAAAATTCCTAGTGAAAAAATAAAGGATTTTAATTCAAGATTTAATAAACTCTTAAATAAAATCCTAGATACATTTAAACCTAATGCTGATGTACATAATGAGTGGTATATATCTTCCTTACCTTCAAATATTGCAATTTTTGTCGATAGGCCTAATAAAACTACTCTAATTGAAAACATGAAAGAAGCATCAGTAGTAGAGAATAGGATAATTGCTTTAGAAAATAAAAATGCATCATATGAAGGAAGAGCCAAAAGGGTTTCATTTAAATATGAATAAAAAAAAAAACTCCTAAATATCGCTTTGATTGAAGGATTACATAGTCTTAAAAATAATGTCTAATGAGATGGTAGAAATTAAAAAACAAGTAGCTGAATCTTCTTCCAAGAAACCATTTAGACTTTTCAGAAGAAATCAGCCAACTATCCTCAACCTCCAAACACCATACCAAATGCTGAAACTAATGATGTGGATGAAGATGAAACAACATTCTCTGTTGATGAATTCCAAGATGAATAAAGTATTGAGTTAAACAAAATGTGTGATTTCATTCTTCCGATATATATGATAGCTAAAATGAACATGAAGCACTACCTATTAGCACAAGAAGTAAAGGTCTAGTTGGTCCTATACAACCAATTCAAAAATAGAAACCTTCAACTCCTCTTGCTAAATATAAAGATGTTAATAAAAAAATCCACTTCCACATCAATTCCCTCTTCATCTAATTCTCCATCTTCACCCAAAACCCTAGTAGTTTCGGATAATATTGACTATAACATAGTAGAGGACATGAAAGAACTAAAATAAAATATCTCACTCTATGAACACATTAAACTCAAACAACAACAGAAGCTTTTATTGAAAGAATTGAACGCGGTGCCTAATTCTTCTCTCCCTAATGCTGTAATATCCAATGCAGCAAACAGAATGGGTAAATGTCGTGTTAATTCATTGTTTGATTCCACTGATGCTATTTTGATCAGTGACATATCTAATTAACATAACCCCCCCCCCCTTTTTTTGTTGACCTTCAAGATATTCAATAAAAATGTACATAACTGCTTGGTAGATTCAAGAGCTTCTTCGAACATTATGCCATATTCAGTTTGTTTAAAATTGAACATGTCTCCTAAAAGATATGTAGCTCATATTGTGCAACTCGATAGAACAAAGTCAAAGTCATAGGAAAAATGAATTTACTCCTCATTTGATTATCTTCAAATCCAAAAGTCTGTTAAATAATTGATGTATTAGTTGATTACAATCCATGTTTCTATGGTTTGATTCTTAGTCGAGATTGGTCAGAAAAATTACATGGTTACTTTTCCACTGATTGGTATCACTTGTGGCTTCCTTAGAATGGCAATTCGAATCAAATTAAAATCAAAAGAGAAAAACACATGAAAAATTTGGTAACATATTTTGAAGATGAAAATGAGCGAATAATGTTTAAAAATAACATCCTTGGAAATTACTCTATTGAATCCTATTTTGGGAATTTCAATGCACAACTGTCACCTTTGTTGAATAATTCAGTGACTTCCCAAATTGAATTTCTTTCACAAACATATTCTTCCAGATGTGTAAATATGTAAGAAAAACCATTAGTTAACTCTATTTTTTGGAAATTGTATTTTGATGTATCAAAGTCAAGTGATGGTGTAGGAGTAGGTTGCATATTGTTTAATCCTAAAGGTGAGAAGATAATGCTAACTTGTAGGTTAGAATTCGAATGCACAAACAACAGATCTTAAACCTCAGAATATTAACTTATGATTTGGTCTCTCATCTGATGAAAGATTATCCTTCATTCATTTGTTAAAGAAATATAAGGATATCTTTGCATAGAGTTATGAATATCTCAAAACATTTGACACTTCCATCATTCAAAACATAATTCCAATGACATCTAATGATAAACCTATCTAACAAAAAATAATGAAAATTCATCCGAACTTAGAAAGTCAAATCAAAATGGAATTGAATAAACTCCTTAAGACACAAATGAATAATTATTCCATGATACAAATGACAAGACCTCCTTTTTATATATAGGAGTCTAAGGGGCAACAATATAATCGAATCCTACATAACAAGAATATTGTGAGGGCACAACAATAACAATAGTGGGCTTCTATGGGGCACAATAATACAATAAGGGTGTTGCAATAATAATGGTAAGGGGCTACACTAGTAGTATAGGGACCTAACATGACCCTATCCTTCACAAAAAAAAATTCCTCAACATTTGAGTAGTTCTCGATGGTTATGTAAAAAAAATTCATCTTCCCATGTGGAATCTTCAGTGGGTAACTTCTTCCACTTGATGAGATACTCTAAAATTGATGGATTATTTAGTTGATGGATTCTTATTTCCATGGTTGTTTCAGGTTCCAATATGATTTTTCCTTCTTCATTAAGTTTTGGAAATATTCTTTGAACTGGGAGCTTGTCACTTGTAACCTTCTTTAAGCATGAAACAAGGAAAACTGGGTGCACTCGGGAAGATGTAGGAAGCTCCAATTTGTATTCCATAGTACCAATCTTTTGCAACACCTTGTAGGGAACATAATATATTGGTTATAATTTATTTCCTTCTCAGCCTTCTTGAGGGACATTTGGTTGTACAGTTATACCCATAAAAATAACCAGTCACCTACATAAAAACTTCTTTCACTATGATGTTGATTTGCCTGTTGTTCCATTCAATTCTGCACCAAACTGAGGTTATCCTTCAAGACTTGGAGAAATTTTTGTTGATTCTTGATGTGATCTTGCACTACTTGAACCTTAGATTTTTCTCTTGAAGATGATATTATGGATGGGGGATGATATCCAAAACGTTCCATAAATGGGGTCATTCTTTCTGAAGCATTATACCACCATTCAACTAGAGGTAACCACGTGACCCAATGTGTTTTTTTATCACATACAAAGTAAAGAAGATATCCTTACAAAAATTTGTTCACTATCTTCGTTTGTCCATTTATCTTGAGATTTTGAGGAGTGGTAATTCCTACCAATGCATTACAAGATATGGTCAGATTCATTTATTCTTTCTCTAGGGTTGCTTCTTGGTGTATATCCTCTTCTTTTGATGTTTCTTCATCATTTTTTTCCTCTTCTTCACAATCTATGTAGAATAGTTACTTCTCATCACACATATGACCTTTAGTGTATTTTGTATCACAACGTAACAAAGCCATTTAGTTATTTTTTCTTCCAATTGTTGTGTTGTCAACCTTGTAGGTCATGACATCTAGGAGCAACAACAATTCCATATTTATAGTTGCGAGTGGTAGGATTCCTTGTTTCCATAATTTTTCTTTCAATTTTTATTTCTAACCTTAATGCCTTCTCCAATGAATCAGGTTCCTAAAGACGAACCTCATGTTGGATGTTATCCTTTAAAGTCCTCATGAAGACATCAATCCTATGCTCCTCTGGAATATCATCTACCCTTTTATCCATTTTTTGGAAGTCCTCAATTTGCTCCACCATTTAACACTTTTGTTTGAGATTTATCAATTGGCTAAAGAAGGTGTTTCTCTTTGTATCTTCATAATGTGCTATGATTTCCTATGTAAAAATTGACCATGTGACAAGTTCTTTATGAGAATATATCCCTCTATACAATACAAACTGATTTGGTTCTAAATAGAAAGATCTAATACATACCTTTTGTGAGGATTTCAGACCATGTAGATCAAAATATTGCTCCATCTATAGTATCCAAGTTACCAGATCCTTGCCATCAAACTTCCTCATATCTATATTTGGAATATGGTGGGTCTTCACTTCAACATTAGAATCTATGAAATCATGAATCATGATTAACATTTCTTCTTTTCTTGTCATGAGTTTCCTCTACTACCTGTTTCTCATTGGGAAGTCTCTCTTGTAGCAGCTTTGCCCAACCTTCCTTCAAACCTTTCATGTTTTTATTAAAATATTCCATGATGTATTTTAATTTTGCTTCTATACCATCGATATTAGATTCTATGCAATAGATAAAACCAATTTTTTTTTGGAAAAATTCGTAATTTTATTCATAAGAAAAAATTAGATTTTGTAGATGCTAAAGAGCATATGCAAATGGACCGTTTCTATTTTCACGGAAACCAAAAAATAAAAAGGTAAAAATTCTATTCTTTTCTCCCTTTCTTTTTCTCCACCTTTCGCCATCCTCCAGTGTTGGGGGTAGCAGTTACAATGGACCGCTGATTTTCGGTTATAGTTATGGGAGAGTCCTTGTCCGACTCAGATCCTTTTGATCCATGAGTTCTCTTGTTGCCAGATATTTCCTTTCATGTTGGCTATGAAGCTTGTTGTTGCAAAGGGTTACTAGGGGCTTCCTCTTTGGGTAGTGTGTTGTTTTAGAATTTTTATTCACCCATTTCTGCTTTAAATTATGTAATCTCTGTTGTGTCTTCTTCTTCATCCAATGGATCTATATGTTTCCATCCTTTAGGATTCATCTATTGCTTCTTGTTCCATTTGGGGATGTGGCTTGCCTGTGGACAAGCACTGAGGAGGTGGCATGTTTGTATACATCTGAGGCATCAGAACATTGTATTTGCATAATCCAAGTATTGTAATCACTGTGCATTATTGAAGTTCAGTGTTATAGTTTCTGGTAGTCCCTGACAAAGATCTACTTCAACACAAATTTTGGAAAATGTAAATATTTCCCTTGTGAGTCTGTCTTCATCAGTCTTTAGAATTTTGCCCAAATTGTTCCCTATGCAATTAAAACCTTATGGTTCCAGATGCGTAATGGAAGGTTGTGCAACCTGACCCAAACTGGCATCTTTGATACCACTATTGTGTTGGCATCAAAATCTAGAAACCAAGGGGCCATGAAGAGCCCTGCACTACCGCAGAACCATGGTCCCTTGTCAAGGATGTGTTCCTTTTCTTATTAAATATTACTATAAAAAACCCCTTGGGGCATAAGTATATTTCGCAGTTTGGTTTCCATGTAGTATGTATCCAGTAGTGCAGAACATGAGATTTGGACCAAAATCCATTAAATCTATAGATAACTGAATGGGAGTAAAGATCTATATACAAAACATTTACCTCGAGCATTGCAATGGTGAGAGCAAGATTCTCAGTTTTTTGTTCTACAATCTGGGGCCTGGGAAGCTCAGGCATTGTTACTGGTTTGGTCTGCACTTTCCCTTCACCTTTGACTGCATCCTTGAAAGATCTTGTGTTCTTTGAGTTGGTTCCAGAACATCCACCCCGCAGATGGAGATTGATGATGATGGTCGAGTCTGTGGTTATGTTGTAATCTTGAAGGGTGTAGTTATCCTGTAAGCTACATCCCATGTAGATCAGATTTTGCCCATGTTCTGGTATA
The DNA here is from genome assembly GCA_000404065.3 of Pinus taeda. Classification (NCBI taxonomy): domain Eukaryota; kingdom Viridiplantae; phylum Streptophyta; class Pinopsida; order Pinales; family Pinaceae; genus Pinus; species Pinus taeda. Next base: position 13,335 of record APFE031397162.1, on the reverse strand, counting down.
CAAAGGAGGTCCTGTATTTTATATCTTAGATCCTGGATCCTACTGCCCTTCCAAAACTTCAAGCAATAATGCTTGCCTTTTGGTGTTTTGATGAAGAACTATGTGAGATTCGCCTCTGTAGGGTATGAATCCATCTGAGAATGACCTCAATCTGTTGCCCGGGTTGTCCTACTCCAAAACCCTACATCACTGTCATTCTATTTGCCTATTAGGCATTCTTCTACATTTATGGCCTATGATTTAGGGTAGAGAGGTGTCTTGACGGTTGCATGCCCCTAGATCTGGATTTTGTCTGGGCTGCTCGTTCTTCTAACTACCTAATATATGGGATCATTAGCGTATCCGAGAATATTACTTCCTTCGGTGGCGGGAATGATTGACCCAAATCCATTCAATGGCCATACAAATGCAGCATTGACAAATTCAGGATTGTGGAAAGGTTATATGAAATTCAATTTGTCCCTTACCACAGAGTCTATTCTGTATAGGCTACCAGATCCAACCCTATAAGCATCCAAATTCCCCTCTTGAAATACTAAAATCTCATATTAGTCTTGTAGTCCTGAGCAATCTCCCTTCTGAGACACTGGAAAGGGAGATTCCTTATAAGTAGATTGGTGCTTTTCTCATACTTTCATATCTCCTAGAGAGAAACGGTTGTTATAGCTCCAAATCTCACTATTATGGTTTGTGATGCTGCACTCATGGCCTAGGGCAACCCCTCCTTCCAGACCTGGTCCAAAATCTAAAAAACAGTGTTTTATTCCCTGTACGCGACATTGCCCTGAGTTAAACGCGTGTATACGCGGGTTCATATATACCCAACCCGCGTATACGTATTAAAACACTTAAAAAATTATAAAACTCTTTATTTTCGGGCGGAGATCGCAGGTTTTACCTGCTGATCACCTGTTAGTGCCGTGGCCTCAACTGTCCCCAACCAATTCCTAACTAAAAAACTACTTTGGAATTGGTATAAAATGACACCAAAGGGAAGGCCTAAGGGAGGAGAGAATATAGAGAAAGGTTATTATACCGAGATTTCCCCCTGATCAGGTCTGAAGACCCTTGTGCCTTCTGCACTTCCTCCATTTTGTACAGGAAACCCTTGTTTCCTTGTGATTGGATGTTCATCCCTTAGTTATGACATCTTGGAGTGAGTATTGGAAGGAGACTTACTAGAGGCTTGAGGCGGGACGGATCTAGAAGGAGGTTGAGCTTTGAGCCTGCAGAAGTGGTTCAGGTGATATTGCTCTTTTTTGTACTATTCTATTTGTCTAATAAAGAAACACGTCTTGTTCCCGATATGCTTCTTTCTTTATGTTAATGATGTTCATGTTTGAATTTCATGTATGAATGGATGTCTTAAAGTTTATAACTAACTCCTTTCTTGTATAACATAAAGATGATTTTCACATAAATCTTTGTCCATATACTGTTGTATTCTTTGGAATTGTTGTTTTTGCAGGGCAAAGGAGCAGAAGGGACGTGAAGAAGGGTTTGGACCCTTGAGGAACTACCCAAACGTAGGACCTGAGGTACATCCCTCTCACCTTAGAAATAGCTTTTCTAGCATAATGGCTGTGTATGTGCATGTTTCTTGATCTAGACAACTTTCAGTCTGCTAGGGTTCCACCCAAGAGCCTTAGGGGATAAAATCCCGCAACACCTGCTCCTATGCGTGTGCTTCCGCGCGAACACCTGATACTTAAACAGATAATTTCATCATAATGTTCCAGAGAAATATCTCCTTTTCCCATTAAGTTTAGAGTTTCTACCCATTCCTCTTTCATCCCTTTAATTAAGATAGTTCTTAAGAATTCTTTTGGTAGGGCAGTGTGTGGAGACCTCTGCAAATTATAATTAAATCATTCTACATATTCTTCTATTGTTTCATTATCTTTTGCATTCACCTTGAAAATCTCATCTTTCAGTTCCCTAGTTTTACAAAAGTCCTGGAATCTTTTGAGGAAGGAGGTTTTCATTTCATCCCAAGAGTTGATAGTTCGCCCACCTAGACCCATAAACCATCTTAGATTTTCCCCTTTCAAGGTGGAAGGGAATAGTTTTAGCTTTTGGGGATCGTTGGTATAGTCATACCCTCTATAGAGGACATCAAAGTCAAACAGGAAAGCATCAGGATCCTCTATGATCATCCCATGGAAGGTTGGGATGCTTTGCAGAGGAATAGCCTTCATAGGAGCATTGGCCACCTGGTTGACTATGGGGTACTCTAATGTTGAGGTTTGACCTTGAGGTGGCTGATCTGCCATTTGATCAAAGATGTGCCAATAATCTTCAGGGATTTCAAGGGGTGCTTTTGGATTAAGCAGAGAGTTAGAAACACGAGCTGGCTTTACAGCACTACCTAGGTCTGGGATCTCAAGAGATCCTTGTTCAGATAGTTGTGGTTCTGCTTTAGTAGCCCCATTAGTTTCTCCTTTTCCTTCTCTTAAGTTACAATATTTTCCCTCGTGTAGAGGATCAGAGTGTAAAATTATTGTAGCTTGAAGACTTTGTTCCGATCCTCCTACTTGGCTTTGAATCTTAGCGTAAGTTGCAGATGGTGAGCCTGCTGCTTGAGGGCTAATAGTAGAAATTTTTCCAGGTATAGCCTGGAATCCTGCTGATGCTTGAGACTCTACTCTTCTTATGATTTCGTCTGAAAATGTCGTTCTCCCAAGGTTCACCAATCCTTTGGGTTTTGTGGGTTTTGGTGGAGGATTCTGCTCTTTTTCTATTTTTCTATTTCTAGTCATTCATAAAAACAAATGCCTATTTAACCTCTAAGGTTTTGCTGTAAAGCGGGTAGGCAAGCAAGCACTTTACTTGCTAGGTACACAGGTTCTTACCTTCTGTTTTTAAAACCCAATTCTTTCACAGCAAAAGATAAAAAAAATCACTTGAAACACCCTCCCTGGAAACAACACCAAAATTTTGGTTCACTAAGATGTCTTTTTACAGGCAATCTCAATCCCTACATTAGTTGTCAACCCGAGGTAAGTCTTTTTATCTCAAGAGTGTCAGCACAGTATATGCAGTGAATCTAGAGGTTATCTAATGATGAATAGTTGCAATCACTAATGGCTAACTCTTCAATTCAATTCACACAATTCTGGAAAGAACTATCTATGGAAGAAATACTCTTAACACACTATGAAATTCTATGCAACTTGTTCTGAAATCAATTGAAACTGAATGCAAGTAAGAATCACACTTATAATTGCTAACTTACTCAATCAAGGAAAGAAACTATAACTATTTAACAACATTGTTAATCTATAGCAACCCAATTTAACTTTCAATTCTCAATTGAACAACAATAGTAATTGAACAACAATCGGTAATTGAATGGCAATCGATACTTGAACAACAAACAACAATTGAATGATAAATAGCGATAAAGGATTTCTAAATGGAAAACGATCTATGTTGCAATCTGTAGAAATTAATTAGTATTATCTCCAATATCTATGATAACATCAATTAGAAATGAACATCAATCTGCTGTTAACACTAATTCACTCATTAAATCAAAGTGCTACTTAAGTACATCACACAACTTCACTCTGAATCTAATTGAATAGCAATATGAATCAATATCACAAACCTTTACGATAAATGAAGTAACCAATGACTGAACATTAAACCAATAGCAAAGACTAAATATAAAAATTATAACACAAGGGAGCAATAGAACTTCTTGTGACTGGGCCCAGAGTCGCCAGAAGCCTTTGCTTAATAAGAACTCAGAATATGAAGATGTATCAAACACAACCTTCTTTCATTAATTGCAAGTAACAACTTACAGAGTCACTGATATAACAATGTATATGTTTTCAAAAAGAATAATTATAGATTATCAAATTCTGAAATGTATCTAATTGCCTTTCAACCCTATATATAACATGAAATAGTAACTGGATAAAAGCGAATACTCAAGATCAGGGGATCCTGAGGATTTCGCTATACTTAATCTGATCATGTGATAAAATAACATTGTTCGAGTTGATCTCCTGCTTCCTTGTCTGTCCAAGATGCTGTAGCTTTTCCCTTTTATGGCCTCATTCTGTTTTTTCAACTTAACGACTTTTGCCCAGTCCACATCTCTGCAAACAAAGATAGAAAAAAATAAGTTTCTTGTACTAGATTTGCCTATTCTATCACCAAATTCTTTCATCTAACTTTAGCTGATATTTTCCTCATTTTAATCTATAAACGGAGATAATCATATAAGGATGAATGGTAAATGAAGCATTTTACGAAGAGACATCATACATTTTTCCTATCCCAACACTCTCTACTCTCGCATACTCTTATACACTTAGAATATTCTTGGAGCACTGTATCATTGGAGGAAGGAAGCGAAAGGAAGGAAAAGAAAGAAAAGTGAAGCAAAGATCAAGTAAGGAATAACAGGATCAAGCGGCTACAATGTGATTACTTGAAGGTATTGAGTTGCATGTATGATTTTCTTGCTAGTTTTGGCCTGCATCGTACATGCGTGTGTGTTCTTGGTTCTCTTGTTGTCATGGGAATGGCTTACAGTGGTATTAGACTTACCTTTCCATTTCCACATAGCCATGGTGTGATGGGGCTTTTCTTACTTGGTTGAGCTGGATTGTTGGATGGTTTCAAAACTAAGTGGGGTGGTCATAGGAAAACCACAAAGCCTCGGAATCCCTTGACTGGTAATGGCAGGAGACATGGCAAAGCCTAGAGGGTAGATATGGAAAACTCCTCATGGTTTAGGTGGAGATATATGGTGGGATTGCGGTAAATCATGTAGTGTATGGTTATTGTTTAGTCCTAGGAATCCCTTATCTAGATACACAGTAAATTCTAAGGAAGCCTTGGTGGCTTTTTCTGTGAGTCCCACATTCATGCTCGGTGTTGTAACATGTATTTTGTTGTTTGTTTCATTCATTGTTTCATTCAAAAAATCACTTGAAAAATATTTTGAAAAAAGATAAGGCAAGAGGGAGGTAATAAGTTGTATATTGGAAATCAAAACATAAAAGAAATGAAGAAATATATCGGATTATACAAAGGAAACAAGTGTTAAAGCATTAACATCGGACCCAAAATAATATATGTTGTGTTTAAAAGTTCGGCGGGTCCGAAACAAGACAGAGCGCTTATATTATATGTATGTGACCCCGTCAATCGCGATCTGCTATAAGGGTACACCCGAAATTATATATATAATATATATATATATATATATGTATATATATATATAATATATATATATATATATATATATATATATATAATATATATAGTTTAATAACTCTGGCGGGTCAAAAAGCTTTATGCATGTTTGTTGGTTCCTTTCCATGCGATGAGCGATGGGATTCCGGACCGATATTATATTGCTTATACTTTATAATTCAGCACATCCTTTTTTTGCGGGTTATAGAGATTTTTATTTGATATTCATATATATATTATATATTCTATATTTATATATATATATATATATATATATATATATATATATATATATTATATATATATTGTTACACTGTTTTATATATAAAGGTTATATTAGAAAGTGTTCAGATTTGAAGAATATATATATTATATTTAAAGCCCTGACGGGTCCATGATCATCATATAACACTTTATATATATGTATATGGCATGCCGATTGCAATTTGCGATGGAAGTCAATAGAGCACTGAATGGGCGGATTTGACAGGTTTATAAAACAGGATTTACTCTTATAAGTTCCGAATTAATCAGAAGTTTGCATTAATTTTGCTACGTAAAGTGGAAAATCATAGTTAGAGCCGAAGCTGAAGAGGAAGATAATATGATATGTTTCTTTGCATTTTGGCCAATCAGAATGCTCATGTAAGCCCAAGATTATACAAACTAAACACATTTCATTACAGCTAAAAAGATTTAAGCGTCATTAGGTCATTTACAGAGGAATTCGGCAGCGGATCAATAGAGCAAGCCAACAGTTATCATCCCCTTCTGAATTTATTTCTTGTTATTTCATGTTCTTTGAGGTGTCTTTTACCCTCTGTAAAATTCTGTAATAGTTTTTACTTCATATAGTTAGAAAAGCAGTTAGATAATTTGGGTAGTTTCAGAAATCAATAATTGTTCCACAATGTATAAAAAGAGGAAAATTTACTAAGGGTTGGAATTTTGGAGAACCCAGAGTCTAGGTCACTGTATTCTTGATATCATTGTTGATTAATGAAAGAATCAGAAGTTTCCATGAGTTGTTGCATATATTTTTGTAAGATTCTATGTCATGTGTCATGTTATGTTTTCTTCTTTTAAAGTATAGTAATGAAGCTGCAGGTCTTTATTTTCTTATGTAGATAAAGTTATAATTCCTTAAAAGAGTGCTCCTATACTTGAAGTCCTCACTTCCTTTCTAAATTATAGATAATAGTTTCTGTGAAAGACCAACATATTGTCTATGATTCAGTTCTCATTATCATAATTCCTCTAAGTTACAGATAGTAGTTTCTGTGAAAGATCAGCATATTATCTTTAACTTCTCCTATAGACTTTCTTCATTCATCATTTATATCTAGCAACAAATGGCATTCTCAGATGTTCTGTTTATACATGTATTAAGAGTTAAAGACCAACTTTTCCAGGTCCTTCATTTGAAAACACAACAAAAAATAAGTGACAGTAAACTATATTTATTAATGTCTTAAGCACAATTTCCCCACATCCAAGAAATTGGTTTCTTAAGGAACAACATTAATTGGTTCCATTGCTAGGGAAAGAAGATAAGAAGATTTTTCCTTGGGTTTCAATATTTTCCTCTGGTTGTTCAGTGAGGAGGAAATACTTGGTTGTTTTGAATCAAAGCAATAACTTTGGCTTCAAGAAGGTCCCATACAAGATCAGACACTTCACAAAATAAGGTTCAAGCTCTTTCAGATCCTGAACGGCTGTTTTCAAGGAGGGTTAGAAATTCTAAGATCTCAACTACACCAATTCCTACATTGTCTGTATCAAGAAGCAACTTATTTGAACATTCGTCTCATAGAGACTCATCTTTTTCATCATCTTCATTTCAGGAACCTAGCTGTCAAGACCAATCTTTTGAGTCTGTTACTTTTCATTTGCCTGCTATAGTTATTCAACATGAACCAATAACCACATTACCTCCTTTGCACATTCCATTTACCTCTCAATCAGGTTCCACATCTGTTGGCAATCTAAGTTCAATAAACATGGCAGCATCTGCATTCTTAGTGAATAGGTATACACCTCTTCAACTACCACAACCGTTCAATCAAATGCCACAAGATTACCTCAAAACTCTTCCTCATTTTTCAGGAGAAGATGAACAGACAACAGAGAATCATGTAGTAGTATTTTGTAATTTTGTAGAAAGCGTAAATGTTGAACATTTAGATGTTGTTATAAGACCTTTTTGTTCAGTCCCTGAATGGAGAAGCAAGGAAATGGTTCAAAGGACTTCCCAATAATACCATTCCTTCTTGGGAAGATATGCAATGTGTGTTTATTCAGAGACAAGGAGAAAAAAGAGACCATGGGTATTCATTAACATAGTTTAATGCCATAAAGAAGAATTCTGATGAAACTGTGGCTGAATTTGTCAGAAGATTTAACAAATTGTACAATAGTTTCCCAACAGAGATTAAGCCTCCTCCTGCTGGTGCAGAAATAACTTTTGCAGGGGATTTTGAATCAAATTTTGGATTCACATTAAGGGAAAGAAGAGCTCCAACCCTTGATCAAATCCAAACAGATGCTTTAGAGATAGAAGCGAATCTGGTGGTTGCAGGAAAAACACTAGAAACACATCATACCCAAGACAAGGGAAAGGCAAAGATAGAATCCTCTCAAAGTCAATCATTGGAGGATATGTGTAATGTAATTAAAACTTTGTTAGATAAGTTAAATAGGTTAGAGTTAGAAAATAAGAACTCTTAGAGACAAACACAGTATAATAAGAACTTTAATCCCCAATTCAAAAGAAAAATTTTGCAAATCTTGCAAAAGGAAAGAAAAGATCAAAATCAAATTCAAGCACCATTATATATAGAAGCAGATCCTGGTGAAGAACAGCCTAAAGATTAGATTTCTACATTATATGTAGTTGATGAAGATGAACTTGGCATTTAAGGAGAAGAGTATGTGTATGATGAAGCAGATGTTGTTCATGATGAAAATGAAATTGATGAATATTGGAAACAATTCTCTGATTTTATGCAGGCTAAACTACATAAGAAATATGACTTGAGATCTAGGAAAAGATCAAGAAATCAAGAAAATGAAAGTGAGCAGCAAGTTTCAACTTCCTCACCAATGTCGACTCCACAAGAATCTCAGCCTGCAAAACAAGTAAATAAAGGAAAGCAGTAGCAAAATGCAAATGGAAAGACACAAATACTTCGAGGTGAGTCTTCTCAAGATCAAACTAGAAAAATTCCTTTGGAGAAATTTGTTTCAATTCCTCAAATAATTCCAGTCATGAAGAAATGTGAAGATGATAATGAAAAGACTGTTAAACAGGGTCACTTGTTTAGTCTTACCAAGGAGTTGGAAAAGGTAAGAATACAAGTTCCCCTTACAAAATTGGCAAAAACATCTACTTATCAAAAGGAGATTGCTGAGTTTATTAATTTAAAATAAAATGAGAGTGACATTGTAAATCTGCAGGAAGATAAACCAGTAGTGGTTTTTGGTCCACATGTAGAGGAAGTAGATTCTTTAGTACATCCTTTTTATATTTTCCTATTGGTTCATGATTTCATTCTACATAATTGTATGTTTGATTCGGGAGCCTCACATAATCTTATGCCTCTGTCAGTGATGAAGAGAATAAATCTACAAGTGACCAAACCTTACAGGGATTTGTATTTTTTTTATTCCAACAAGGTCAAGTGTCTGGGGGTTATTAAGGATCTAGCAGTGTCACTAGCCCAAATTCCAGCGAGAAGCTTGGTCATGGATGTTGTAATAGCAGATATTCCTGCTAGATTTGGAATGCTTCTATCTAGGTCCTTGGGGGCTAAATTGGGAGGTGTTTTGAAACTAGATTTTACATATGCTGTTATACCGATTTTTGGTGGGGAGGAGAGGAGATTATACAAAGAAACTAGGTTTGTAAAGACAATTACAAAAAACAAAGCAAGCAATTCACCTGTATATAGTCAAGAGAAGGATGACTTTGCTTGTTTCACACTGCATGATAATACATAGCTGGCTGAAGATAATTAGAAGCAACTTGCTTCAACCAATGTAATTATAGAGCTGCAAATGGAAGAAGTGTGGAAATGTTTCTTTGACGGAGCTTATTCCAAGGAAGGAACAGGTGTTGGTTTTCTTCTAATTGCCCCTCGAGGTAACATGTTCCCTTTTTCTTTAAAAATAGAGTTCGAGGAAACTAACAATGTGGAGGAATATGAGTCCTTGATTATTGCTCTACAAAAAACCAAACATATGGGAGTCAATTCAGTTTCTTCTTTTGGAGATTCGAAGCTAATTATTAAGAAGATAAAAGATAGTTGCCAAACAAAGCATCCTAGCCTCTAGGCATACACAAATAAGGTATGGGATTTGATTGAAAACTTCTTTGAAGCTTTTAGCATTCAATTCATTCCAAGAGATGAGAATAGATTGGCAAATTCATTGTTTGTGGTTGCTAGCATTTTCAAGCCTCCTATTAATCCAAGACTAAGATATGAGGTAGAAATGAGACACAAGCCTTTTGTTCCTGATAATGTTAAGAACTGGAAAGTTTTTGAAGATGACCAACATATTAAGGAGTTTTTGACTATGGTTGAAGAGTTCCAGGGCACAGAAATTGATCAAGATGAAGTAGAGAAAACAAAAATTGCAGAAGCTGGTAGTTTAAAAGATTCAATAGCAAATCAGAAGATCTTTCAATTGAAAGATAATATTCTGCCAAAGGGACTTGTTCCTCTTGAAATGATTTTTAATTCCAATGATGTAGCTGTGGACTCAGGGAAAATCTCACAGGATGAACATATTCAGGATCACAACATTGGAACTCAGGAGAATCCCAGGTTAGTCAAATTATATGTTGGAGTTTCACCTAATTTTCAAGAAAGATATATTAAACTTTTCAAGAATTATGTTGATGTCTTTGCATGGTCCTATGAAGATCTCAAAACCTATGATTTAAATATTATTAAACACAAGATTCCTTTGAAGGAGGGGGTTAAACCTTACAAACATAAGCTTAGACAGATAAATCCTCTACTTCTACCATCAATTGAAAAGGAGGTCAAGAAGTTACTTGATGCTAAAATCATAGTCCCACTCAGGTATTCTAATTGGGTGGCTAATCTAGTACCTGTGAGAAATAAAAATGGAGAAATAAGGTTGTGTGTGGACTTCAGAAATCTCAACAAGGCTTCTTTGAAGGATAACTATCCATTGCCTAAGATGGATCATGTGCTGCAAAAGGTAACAGGATCTTTTACAATGTCAATGCTAGATGGATTTTTTGGTTATAACGAGGTGGTTGTGGATAAGGAGGATCAGAAGAAAACAATGTTCACAAACCCCTAGGGAACATTTATGTATGCCAGAATGCCTTTCAGATTGATGAATGCAGGTGCTACATTTGAAAGGGCTATGGACATTGCTTTTGTTGGAGATAAGTTTGTAGTAATATATTTGGATGATATTACTATTTTCTCAAAGTCTGATAAAGAACATTTGGATCATTTGAAGAGGAGTTTTGGTAAATATAGAAGATTTGGACTTTCCTTAAATCCCAAGAAATCCCTTTTTTCTCTAGAAGAAGGAAAACTATTGGGACACATTGTTTCCAGAGAAGGACTGAAGATAGATCCAGCCAGAGTACAAGCTGTGCAGAAAATACCATTGCCCAGGAGTAAAAAGGTATTCAAAATTTTCTGGGAAATATAAACTTCCTGAGAAGATTTGTATCCAACTATGCAGAAATTTTAAAAGAAATTACTAATATGCTAAAAAGGGAGAATGAAGTGAGTTGGACCAAAGAAGCTAGAGAATCATTTTATAGAATTAAAGAGGCATTACAGGTAGCTCCAGTCTTAATCAACCCTGATTACGAGAGGCATTTCCAAATTTTATCATTTGCCTCATCAAGTTCCATAGTTGTTGTTTACTGCAAAAGAATGATGAAGAGAGAGAGAGCAGCCAGTTGCATTCTTCAGTAAATTCTTAGGGATTCTAAGCTGAAATATAATATTCTTGACAAACAGGTGTATGCTTTGGTAAAAGCCCTGAAAGCTTTTAGAAATTATGTGCTGCAGTCCCAAATCATTGCTTATGTGCCAAATGCTACAGTGAAAGATGTATTACTACAGGGAGATGTAGAAGGCAGAAGAGGAAAGTGGATTGCCAAGATCCAAGAATATGATTTGGACATAAAACCCACAAAGTTGGTGAAAGGGCAAGGTTTGGCAAAAATGTTGACAGAATCAAACTTTCAGGCATTGGGAATTAACTTGTTGGCACCTATGGATGAAAAAGCAGCTAAGGAAAGTGAAGGAGAGAAAGATCCAAGTATGAAGATCAGGTATAAATTTTTGTGTTCAGAATGGTATAAACATATAATTCATTATTTGTGCTTTCTTTCTTGTCCCCAATCCTTAGACAGAATAAAGTATAGGGAACTATAGATCAAGGCACGACCATATGTGATTGTGGAAGGCAGATTGTACTGGAAGGATCCTGCTGGAATTTTATTACTATGTTTAACAAAGATGAATTTACAAAAACAATCAAAGATTATCATGAGGGGTTTTGTGGAGGACATTACATTTCGAAAGTAACTACACATAAGATCCTTTAGGCAATATTTTATTGGCCTACTTTATTTGGTGATACATATAAGTTTGTTAGAAGTTGTCAGAACTATTAGATTTTTGCTGAGAAAAAGAGGTTAGCTCCTTTACCTTTGATTCCAGTTTTCATAGAGAAGCCATTTAGACAATGGGGATTGGATTTTGTTGGAGAAATCAATCCACCTTCAAGCAGACAACACAGGTGGGTTTTCACAGCAACTGATTACTTCACCAAATGGGTAGAGGCAATTCCTACTAAGAGAGAAAATGATCAAATAGTAATGAAGTTCCTGGAAGAAAATATTTTCAGCAAATTTGAATGCCCCATTAAAATTATAACAGACAATGCTCAAGTCTTCAACTCAAGTAAGTGCATTGATTTTTGTCACAAGTATAATTTTACTTTGTCCCATTTGACAGATTATCATCCTTAGGGAAATGGATTAGCTAAATATACTAACAAAACTTTGATGAAGATCCTTAAGAAAACCATTGCATAAAATCAAAGAGATTGGGATTCTAAGTTAAAGTTTGCTCCGTGGGTTGCTAGAGTAACTACAAGAAAATCTATAGGGAAATCGCCTTTTGAATTAGTAAATGAAACTCAGGCTCTATTTCCAAGTCAACAAGTAAAGCCAGTGATTGCAATGATTCAAGAGGTGAAAGAAGAACCAAATACTTTGGTAAGAAGAATGAACAAAGTGGTGGAGCTTAGCGAGAACAGGGACAAGGTAAGAGACAACTTGATTATGTATCAATCCAAGACGAAAAATATTTTTGACAAGAAAGCCAAGGAAACTGAATTTAAAGTTGCAGATTTAGTATTGAGATGGGATACCAGAAGAGAAGATAAGGGTGAACATGGGAAGTTTGATCCTCTTTGCTATGGTCCTTTTAGAATTTCTGAAGTGAGATCCAATAATACCTTCATCTTTGAGAATCTTGATGGTGAAACTCTACAGCTGCCTGTTAATGTGCAATACTTAAAACACTACTTCTAGTTCTAAAGAATAAGCATTATTTCATTGTGAATACCATAGTGAAATCGTTGTACAAATGCCATAGTATTTCAGTTTATGTAAAGAAATATATGACTCCATGCCCGAAGGGAAGGCACTAATCTGCGGTTCTTAGTGCTTCTGTGGAAAAAGCATTATCCCCAGGTGGAGCCAAATGTTGTAACATGTATTTTGTTGTTTCTTTCATTCATTGTTTCATTCAAAAAATCACTTGAATTTTTTTTTGAAAAAAAATAAGATAAGGGGGAGGTAATAAGTTGTATATCGGAAATCAAAACATAAAAGAAATGAAGAAATATATCGGATTATACAAAGGAAACAAGTGTTAAAGCATTAGCTCTGGACCCGAAATAATAAATGTTGCATTTAAAAGTTCGGTAGGTCCGCAATGATTATGGATGATTAGTTCCGTGGACAAGCGCCGATTGTGATTTGCGATTGAGTTTCGGACCTGATATTATATATGCCATGTTTTATAATGAAGGCGGGTTTGAAACAACACA
>APFE031397160.1:92463-134552 GCA_000404065.3 Pinus taeda | reverse complement strand
TTTCCGGTAACAATTCCTAGGAAGAAATATTGGTCATTTCAGTATCATCAATATAAATCAAATATATTCCTCAATTGGATTTCTATTTCATCCCACAAAAGAAAATTATCATTAAAATGAGAAAAAAAGAAGAGAAGAAATAAAGAAACAAAAGATCCTACGTAGGTGATATGGGATGGTTCATGACTGAATGAAAATCAAGTAGTCCAGGAAATTGTTCACTCTATCAGAGTATACAAAAATGCCAATGTGTACCATGTTACTAGACTAATCAAAATATTGAACCAAAAGGATGCTAAAATATTGGAATTGGAACAACAATTGTTAGAGAAAGGAAATTAGTTTCAAGCACAGTTGAAACTACACAAATATGAATTTGAACAACAATAGGTTTATAAGATAGTGGAGTTGCAAAAACAATTGAAAAATGATACTAATAGACTACAACATGGGTTTCAGGTACTATCCAATAAAAGGATCTTGGATTATTTGAATTTCAATTGAAAACTCATAAAATAGCTAATAACATAGTCATTTTGTAAAAGTTTAGGCAATAATCCATTGACATCAATAAACAATTTCTTCATGTACAAGAGTAGTTTTGTAGTAAGCTAAGTCTACTTCAATTTCACTAGAACCTCATTGAAGCATTGTTGAATAATACGATTGATAAAGAAACTGAGTGTAAGGAGTAAAATAAGAAACTCACTCAACTCATTTTCTAGTAGAACACTGACAGGAGAAGAACCTCCAAACTACCCTGAATTTCTATAATACAAAAGAAAACAATGCTGGAAGGATGGAACAATTACTTGCATAGGTCCAAGGAATTGAATAAAATTGGAGAACAAAATTTTTCCCCTTTGATACAATGTACAATGTAGATAATGAAAGATACATGATTAGAATCACAGAATTCAATGGAAAAGCCACTATAAATAGATGCACTAAAAGAGAAGGCAAAAGGAAATATCCAAAGGCATCAAGTAAATATTACAAAAATTTAGAATATTGACCTTGATTGTATTTGGAGATATTTGGTCAAACCACATAGTGACTTTTTGATGACCAAATTCATTATCGAAAGAATAACGGAAGAACTACCAGCGATTGAGGCACATGTATTCAAATTCCAAGTCAATGTGCAACTCGATCCTCCTACACAACTTGAACACCTTCTACATATCTATTTACAATGGTAGTTTTCCAATCAAGCTACATTAAACATTGCTCCAATAGATTGAAGCTTTATTTTATCTACAAATCAAAACAAACTTTTACTTTCCCATTTGTGTATTTTTGGCTTCTTAAGTCTATATTCTGATTATTGCAAGAAATTAGTCTTTGCACTAATGAAAATTTCACATTTTCTTAATTTATTTATGGATTGTTGTTATAGTGTGTGACTTTAATTAATTTCTATTAACAAATTACTATTGTTTCAATTTAAGCATTATCACAAGAACCTTTGTATGAATGTTTTGTTTGAGTATTTCTAACATTATTTAATGAACAAGGTGACTTTGAATAAGGAATTTTGATTTTTGAAAAAAAAAAATCTATTCATTTCTGAACAAATGTGTCAATTTATAATTCAAATTAGTTTCCATTAACTAATTACTTTTTTTTCTAATTGAAGCCTTAAAAGAAAACTTGTGTCTCAATGCCATATTTGAGTGAATTATATTTTCATTTATAGTTGTCTTCTTTCTTCAGATTAAATAATTAATGTGAAATTAGATCAATTTTACTACTTTTTGTTTCATGCTTATGTTGCATGATTTTTATGTATATGCTATGCTTATTTTTCCATGCTTTGAGGTACATACACTCTACGACACAATTTGTAACTAGTTCATTGTGAACAAATTGTAACATAGCATTTTTCCTTGTTGCTACTCAATGATTACGTTTGTTCTAATTCAAGCATTAGCACAATAACTTTTGTGTGAATGTTGTATTTGACTCACTATATATATTTATTTACAATTATTTTCTCTAAACCATTAATTGAATAGATATGTGGCATTCTTTCACAACTAGTTTTGACTTCATGTTCATGTTGCATGATTTTCATGTATGTGCTATGCTTCTTTTTCCATGCTTTTAGATGCATATACTCTATAACAAAATTTGTGACCAATGCATTGTGAATAACTTGTAACATAGTTTTATTTCTTTCTGTGTGCAGAGAAAATATTAAATCTCTATTCGTACATACTTTTCTCTGCACACATTCATCTTTGTACATTTTGCTTCGACACATGTAAGTGTTGTTTTTGTATGCATAAAACAAGAGTTGTGTTTAGTTTATTTTTTTTTATCAATAATTTAAATGTGCAGAAGAAACACTTGGTGTAAATGTAAAGCTTGGTTTCTGATGAGTAATTTTGAACTAATCCATCATAACATAGAAATATGTTACAATTAAAAATTCCAATTAGTATAGCGTAGAGGAATTAATGTAAACAATTGATTACATATAGCCTTAACGTAATTATTAATATATTACATGATCAGGTGTTCCAACGATATATATATATATATATATATATATATATATTATATATATATATATATATATATATATATATTAATAACCTAGCCCTAGAAAGTTATATGAACAGATTAATGAAAACCCAATTCTAGTGTTTAGTATCTATTCTAAACCCATAAACTATATTAGTTACTATTAGTGTAGCTCAAACAAGGAATCAAAACTTAATTATTTAACATAACCAATCCAATAAGGAATAAAAATGTAATGAAACCGGTATTGTAACCTAATAATCTTAGTAATAGTGAATTCTTATCTCTTAATGTTCACATCAGGCCACATTTACACCACACCGTGCATTATGGTATTAAATCAATGTCATTGTGTTATTGATTGTACCACTTTTCATCTTTTATTATGCCAACATCTCTTCTAGATCCAATGCCCCAAACATGTTTGATCCAATGCTTCACATAGGCACTTTGGGTTCTATAACGAAATTTTGCCACCTCAATGAACAATTTGAAATTCTGAATTGACATAGATTAGCCAAATTTACATGGATAAAATACATCGAACCCTAATTCCTTTGATAATATCAACCAAATAAGGAGCGCATAGTGCAAGGAAACTAAAATTTATAACCTAATAACCTTAGTTATAGTGAATACTTGTTGTTTAACGTTCACATCATGCCACATTTAAAACACACTACACAATTTGGTATTAAATTAATGTCATAATGTTAGTGAATATACCACTTTCCATCTTTTATCACACCAACATCCCTTCTAGACCCAACGGTCCAAACTTCTTTGATCCAATGCTCCACTTCCACATCTATTCTTGATTACCAAAGCCATATGGCACTTCAGTGTTGTGATTCTCTAAACCAACATATATTAACCAAATCGAAATAGAAAAGGAATTAAGTCCCTCAAGGGACTCTGTCTGTTATATTTCCCCCATGATCTTGCTTACGTCGTCATGTTTCATTGGATATCACTATAAAGAAACCCCACAATAACCACCATCTAAGAAGCTCAATACCGCTTTTAAAAACCAAAGAATGAAAATTGTATTTACAACCATCGTATAATAGTTTTCTAAGAATGTTGCGTCATGGAAATGAAAGAAAGGTGCATAATGGTATTCAAGTTGATTGTAGACCCCCCATTCTTATGTGACATCACAGGGGTACCCTCCCCTCGCAATCAACAATAGCCATAGATTGGGCATGAAATGATCTTTTTCGTCTAATTATTTTGACAAAACCACGAGTGGAACCTAGAGTGCAGAGCCCCCTCCCCCATCCATTGATGCCACAAGAGGGGGGAGGGGGGAAGGGGCTACACTCGATAAGAACCATTGATTATAGTGGAAATATAAAATCCATTGATTTATTGCATTTATAGCCTATGAACTAACTTACCATACACATTGCATTAAAAAAATTCATACATGTGAGCAAGAAGTGTTGGGCGAGATGGAGGTGTGCAAAATAAGTGTGCCAAGGGGGGAATGTATGTAGAAGGGAAATATGTATGGAGGGAGGAACTTGCAAAAGATACATCTACACTTCCTCACCTTCTACACTTCCCACACAACACTTCTTACTAAAAGAGATGATACAGTGCAAACAGACAATATTCATTTATTTTTCGTTCTACTTGGAATTATTGCCACTATGTGGATACTCTGTGTAAATTGGAAAAACTTCATGAAGATAACTTCAAGAATTTGGTGGATTAAATCAATATCTTTCTTTCAATGCAATCTTGTGTGAGAAACGTATTAAGAAATACTTGTACATATGATTTGATTTTTAACTTTTTCCTCTATGAAATTTAAGTTGTTTTACCATTTCATGTTTCTGAATTTTATTTTACATATATTTGAAAAAGATAATTGATGAATTTCTAAGTTTTATGAGCAAAATTTTATTTAAATTAGAAAATATAGTTATTTTACCATTTCACGTTTGTGAATTCTCACTTAAATATAATCGAAAATAAAATAAAATAAAATAAATGTTGATGGCTTTATAAGTTTTAAGAATCTAAAATTGATTGAATCAAAAACATAAGTGGTTAAACGTAGTATTAATGTTCTTTCAATTTCACTGAATCTAACTTATTTAAGAACTAAAATTCTCAAACGTGAAGAGACGTCGTGGTTTCAAAATATATGTGTGTGTGTGTTTGTAAAGGTATTATATTGAGACTCGCAATAAATTCGTAAAGACAGTTGATTTGTTATATGGCCTTGACGATTTTGATTACATAGTCGCATCTCATTGGATATCAAACTCTAAAGGAACCCCACAAAAACCACCATGCTAGAAGCCCAATACCATTTTCGAAAACAAGAGAATGAAATGTGTGTTTACAACCATCATATAATAGTTGTCGAACAATGTTGTATTAGGGAAATACAAGAAAGTTGGCACAATGGTATAGAAGAAAACTTTGTCACTGAAAAGAGCATTACAGGTTCCATTAAAAGATGAAACCACAATTGTGGATCCTCCCCAATCCCGTATGGTGTCATGGGGGCACCCCCCAATTCTCCCGCAATCAACAATAACCATAGATGAGCGTGAAATTATATTTTTCATATGATTATTTTGACGGAACCTGGAGTACGAACTTCTCCCCATCCCGACCCCATCATCCACTGACGTCACAAGAGGAGGGCCCCACACTCGATACGAGTATTGATTACGGTGGAATGATTAGAGTCATCAAACCCACAAGAAATCACCATCTCTAAGAATATGTAATGATGAGTAGGTCACTAATACATTGGATACATCACACATTTATGTGATTTATTGTGTTTATAGAATATGAACTAATTTTGACATAAATTAGGTTAATAACATATTTCCCTTAAATTAAAACAGTTTTAGTAAAAGTAACATATTTGAGTAAAATTAAAACGATTTGATCATATGCCCCATACTTTATGTCAACCATTTATTGCATTAAAATTATTGGAGATATGTGTAGTGCTAAAATGCATATTCAAATAATATATGTTTTACATATGAAGGTAAAAAGGTAAATTGAAGTTCTCTCCATAAAAATATGTTACATTTTAATAAGATTCGGAAATTTGATAGAGAGAAAGCATAATGAAGAAAATAATATTGCACAAGCAAATGCGATAACAAAAAGGGTAAGAGTTGGTTGGGAATTTTCTTATAGATTTCATGCACCTAAAAACATGTAAAAAGAAACATAGCATATGTATGAAAGACATTGAATACTAAACATAATTTATTTGATCTAAAAACTCATCAAACAATGATAAATATTATATGGGAAATATTTATAATTAGAACAATTAATGTAAATGTATTTAATGACATTAGGTAGAAAAGTATGTGAAAAAAGAAAAACATGGTAAATCAACTATATAGAGTTGTGAGTGTGTGGGAAAAATGATATGCAAGATATAGGTGAACTACAAAAGTATGTGGAAATGAGAATGTGTACAAACATGTGAAAGTAAGGATGTGTGTCAAAGTGAAAGAGTTGTGTCGCACAAGAATGTGTCAAAGTGAAAGAGTTGTGTCGCACAAGAATGTGTCAAGCCAAAGACAGTGTAGAAGCAAGGCATGTGGCAAGCTAAAGTACATGCAAAAGTAAACCATGTACACAGATAAAGCAAGTGTGAGGCAAAGGAGTAACTATGACTTGAATCTTTCGACAGTGGCAGAAGCATAGAGGAAATTGGTCTTACACTTAATTGATGCATGCAACATAAACATAGGCCCAAGAGTAGTAAATTCGGTTTAAATTGACTTAGTTACTTAACTATAAAAAATTATTGAATTTGATTATTTGCATAAAAGCTAAGCTAAAGTCAACAATCATCGTTTCCTCATTTTGTAATGTCTATTGATCTTTGTTATAAGTTTTCCTGCTTAAGAAATCTTAGACACTAACCAACACAAGTATTGTAACAAGAAATGTATCCAAATTCAAATTCCAATAATCATAGCCATGATTACAATAAATACTATGGATGGAATAGATAGATTAGATTCAAAATTGCTCTCAAAAATTCCATTTTTATGATGATCAATAACAAAACATTGGATATAATATAAAAGCTAAAAGCATATTCTCAAAAACTTATGTTCACTTAATGTTTTTGGAATCTATGTAAAACATTAACTCGAAATCGTTCACAAAATTCATCGATAGACGTAGAATTGGAATAGAGTAATCAAACAACAAAAGATAATAGATTACAAAATCTGGAAATATAGGTGGAGTTTCCTACCTTGAATGTATCACCACCCACTCCTATCACTGATGGACATTTACCATCTTAGGAATTAGGCATCACAATGGAAGAAGAGGAGGAATTATTGGATCTTTCCATGCTTACTTTTGATTAGGTAAAATGTAAAATCATATAAGAGAGACACAAATGTTTAGCCAACAATCCAGGAAAACCCATATTATTCACTACAGAAAGGGATATAGTGATGGACACTAAATGAATGCCAGAGTGATAACTTATACTGGAACTTGTTTTGCAACTACCACATAGAGGAACATAGACATATTATCAAAAGAAGTTGAATATTTGAAAGAAAAATTGGCTATCTCAGAGCAGATAAATATGAAACTATAAACAAAAAATCAAACCCTATTGATCACATACTCCTGGGATGAAGATTTGTATGAATCAATTTTTGAATAAGTTAAGGTGCTTGAGGAAGTTATGGGTTTAGTATAAATGAAATTATGACCTTGCATCAAGTAATGGATCCATTTCCCAACATGATAAGTGAGTTAAAAGGAAGAGGGATGATGATTAAATTAGCATCCTCAACAGTTGATCTTATATATGAATGGAGAATGAAGTACCGTAATGTGCCTAAAGAACTTCCTAGGAAAATTGGATAACTACTGAGAAGGATAAAGTGGATTTCAAGATTAAAATGCACTCTCATGAAAAGTTGAGCAGAGACATGGACAAAGAAATGGTCGTTAAAAAGACCTTGCATAATGGAATTGAGTCTCTTGTCAAGATACATAAAATACCTTCCATTGGTGCTCTAGGGGGAAACAAGATCATAAGAATAGCTCAAGTAAGGCATTCAAGGTATTTTGGATGCAATAAAGAAATCCATTGTAAAAAGTGATCTAGAGGCTATTGAAAATGCAACAAGAAAATCGTAATTTAATTTTACCTTGATTAAATTAGGAGAAATTTCAATTTCAATTTCAGCAGAATACTTGGAGGTAGTTATCTGAGGTGACATGTCTCTTGTCACCTAGTTAACTCAGTAAATTCGAGTTGGAGACACTTTATTTCATTTCTACATGCTTGATTGCTAATTTATAGCAATCTATTTCAGTTAATTTGAGCTATTTCCATTAGGGGAATTTTGAGGTCTAAAATGGGCCTCCTAAGGAAATTATAAAATAATAGTGGAAATAATAGAATAAGATTAGATTACATCATCAAATTTTAGAGGGAAAAAGGAAAAAAACTACTTTTTCAACTCATATTTTCAACTTATCTCTATATTGGTTTACTCAAATTTTGAGCAGGAGTACTCATTGGATGCATAATTTGATTCCTCATCCAAGGACTACTCGTGTTGCATACATGAAAAAAATGAAAAAATCCATGTATTTCTCATTTTTCATGTAGCAGGGTCCATAGAAAGTATGCAACATGGGTACTCCTTGGATGAGGAATTAAATTTTTCATCCAATGAGTACTCCCACTCGAAATTTGCGTAAATTATTAGGGAGATAAGTTGACAATACAAGTTGAAAAAGTAGTTTTATTATTTTATTATTTTTTAATCTTTTTACTTTTTTACCCCAAAAATGGTGAATCATCCCTATGGTTGACAACACCATCTTGAGTCCTATCGGTTCTTATAAAGTTTATTATGGTTGTACATTTTCTTAGGAGGCCCATTTTAGACCTAAAAAGTTCTCTAATGGTCAGTGTAACTAGTTCTCACTGTTAGTAGAACTAATGGAGGTTCAGTTAAGGGTGTGTAACTTTTATCACACTGAGTGATCATCCTGTTAAACTAATCAATCAACATAAATGAACTCATGCATGCAAAGAATTGGAGTTACCCTATTGATATTGGAGTTTAAGGGATGTGCACTATAAGTTGAAGAATTTTCCAAGTTGTACAAGTGGTTCATGCAGTCAAAGAAGGGCCTAAAGGAATTGCACAACTCTTAATGAGTAATTTTCCTAATTAATAGGTGGCCAATTCCTCATCAAACAATGCAAGGAAATAGGATCTTAGTAGGATGGGAAATTAGATAAGTATTGCCTTGCGTCACTCTGTGAGGCAGTGAGATAGATTATACTAGTGCAGGGGTTGCTCGGGCTTGAGAAAACATTGCATTTCTTCTCTATTGTTTGACTAATGCAATAAAAATAGTAAGGGGTTTTGATCAGTTTCTTTCCACTAGATAAATCTCTGTGTATGTGTGTTGAGTCTTGATGCATGTTAATGATTTTTTTTCTTAATCGTGATTTTCTTTCCACATATGAGTAGAGTAGCTTCAAGTCTTATGATCTAGTAAATTTCATGAGAAATTTTGAATCTACACAGTAAATTTATACATGGTATCAGAGTCAAAATCACAATATAGAAGAGAATTCAAAGTTGTCTTTGCAGGTGGACCAAATTTGTAGGAAAAATTCTTCAGAGATAGCAGGATGACTTTCTATGGACTGAGACTCAAGTATGCCCTTGAGGGTATCTCAAATTATGTTGCTTGGAAGAAAAAGATGGAGACAATGTTGGAAGATAATGTGATGAAGGAATTCATAGATAATGATATCCTGAAGCCTCTAACATTTGATGC
Organism: Pinus taeda; assembly: GCA_000404065.3. NCBI lineage: Eukaryota > Viridiplantae > Streptophyta > Pinopsida > Pinales > Pinaceae > Pinus > Pinus taeda. The sequence continues at coordinate 125,186 of APFE031397160.1, read as the reverse complement.
TCAAAATCTAGCATAATTGAAGAAGTGTGTAGCAAAGGAGAGGAGAATCATATTGGATGGAGTTAGATACCATATTGTCTCTAATCTCCACGGGAAAGAGACTCCATACACAATGTGGCAGACCTTGACAGATTTTTTCCAGAACAATAGTGACCACAAAAATCTAGCACTAAAGGAAAAGCTTCGAAATATCAAAATGCAGAAGGGCAATACAATACCACAATACCTCATCATGTTCACACAACGTCGAAAAATTTTCCTCTCCTTCAGTAAGGAATGATAAGAATTAAATTTTAAATGTTTAAAATACATCATATCATCTATTCATGGCTCTTGTATCCACGCTAGAATTACAATCACATTACAAAAGTTTGGGTAAATGAAAGGGTTGTCACACATCTAGACAATATCAATATTTTCATTGGGAGATATCAATGGACCATATGCATGCTAGTCAATGCCCATTATGCATCTATTTATATTTGGTGCATGCGTAGAAGACATGAGGTGCACATTGGATGTAATAATTCTATAATTTTATATATTGTTGATACCATACAAACTTAGAAAACCAACAAGGATGGTGAAGATTCCTTGTTGATAGAGACTTTGCACTAACAAAGGCAACAAATTATGGAGCCTTAGGATGAGTGTGTTTATCTAAATTAAATAGCTTCTAGTGTGGTTAGCATAAACTCCATGACTTATTCCATGGACAGGGCATCTATTGGGTCATATAGGGACAAAACAGATGAAATAATATGAAACAACAACCTGTGGATGTGGTGATGGAGCTCTCAGACCAAAATTCAATAAATAATGAAATGAAGAAGCATATGGATAGTTGGTCCATATATAGTAATGTTGTATGTTTTTGAAAGTTTATATTCTACTAAGAGTATTTGTATGGAAAGTATATTTGTATAATAAGTCTTAGAAGTAGAAAATGCTAGATTCGAGTTCTATCACTATTTTGTTAAATGATTATTATATATATATATATATATATCAGATATATATATATTATATATATATTATATATAATATATATATATATAATATATATTATATATATTAATATTATATATAATATATATATATATATATTATATATATATATAATTATATAGGCATGTTTTATTTTGAAATATGGATCCAAAATAGATTCCTCTTGTACCTCCTTATGTTGTCCATAATATTTGTAGGATTTAGCCCCATATAGAAATTACCTGCATACGAATTCTAAAACACAAAAAATAAACAATGCGAAAGCATAACAAAAAAAACACATATACACAGAGATTTCCCCTGGATACCAAAATCGGGACTACCAACTTGATTTTTCATTATGTTCCTTTCAATGTTACAATACGTATTTATACATGCCGAAGCATCCAATACCATGGACTGAAAACCATCGCGTCCAAAACCATGGACCGAAAACCATCACGTCCAAAACCATGTGCGAAAACCATGCACAAAATCATAGGTAGGTTCGCCCAACCTAATATAGGGTCCAAAAGAAATTTCCCCTGTGTGCTACCCGAACCCCGTAGAGGGGGGTTGACCGTCACTCTCAAACCCCCTGTGAACCCCCCACTGCATAGTTGGCGTAACAAGGGGGGCTCTGCCCCCCCTCTAAACCCCCAGTTAACTAGGGGGACTAGTCCTGGAAAGAATATAAAACAATCCAAAAATATTCAAATAACACTTAACCTTGTGTCAACGTCATGTCATAATCAATGAAGTGATAGGAGGGCATGCAATGTGCCAAATATAATGGAAATCACATCCCCCTTTCGTGTGAGATGGCACCATATCAAGACAAGGGGGGAATGCTCACTCATGGGAACCCTCCTTAGGGGAATAATAATAATGATTTAAAATAAACATACAATTTACTTGATTTTTATGATTTTTTAAATTTTTTGATATTGTGAGATGTATCATGAGATAAGTGTGTGTGTGTATATATATAAGAATTAGAGGAAATTTTATCCTAAAAGTGCCCATGTAATTTCCATGTCATAATATGTAAACCAATCAAAATCCTTTAAATTTAAAAAGAGGTAAATGTAAATATTTTGGAGGGAAAAGAAGAAAAATTACTTTTTTAATTGTACTTTTGGCATATCTTCTTATAGGTTTAATCAAATTTCAAGTGTTGACACTCGTTGGATGGAGAATTAAATTCTACATCCAATGAGTACCCATTATGCATACTTTTGAGAAGACACACATTCATAAAAAATGAAGATACATTAAAACATGAGTTAACAATTCATATTTTTAATATATCGTTAATTTTTATGAATGTGTGTCTTCTCAAAAGTATGCATAATGGGCACATGTTGTATGTGGAATTTAATTTCACATCCAACGAGTGTATACACTTGAAATTTGAGTGAAACTATAAGGATATAAGCCAAAAATACAATTAAAAAAAAAAAATTCTTCTTTTCCCTCCAAAATTCATAACTCCTATTTTATTATTTTAACTACTATTATTTTTTTCTTTAGGAGGCCACTTTTAGGCTGAAATTTCCTTTAATGCTCACTTTCTATTATTAATTATAACAATATTTACATTGCATATAACATAAAAGTGCCTCAGAGTACCCTGGTCTACCCATTTGGAAACCATACCAAAGGCAAAATATGAGGTTTCAACATGTGACTATCAAAATATGCAAGATATACATGATATGTGTAATAAAATTAAGCCAAAAACTGGGAGTTTTGGCCCTATAAACTGCGATTACATATGACAAAAGATATAATCCCTTAGGATGTACTAAGAAAAAAATAATTGAACATCATCTACTATAGAAACAAGGAATCCCTGTGCTTAATTCCCTTGAGCTAGAGGAACAAGATTTTGGTTGGAGGAGGTGGATCATGGCCACATAGAAGGATGATTTTGATGCATTGTACCGCTCATCCATAATATGATAAAGAAAATATAATTGCTCCATATGAAGGAGGAGTTCATCACGACTATTATTGTGTTCAAAGAATAATTTTCTCAACAACTCCTTGAGATGTGAATATAGGCCAATAATGAGAAAATGCTGATTGTGACATCCTCTCTTTGTGCCTAGATTAGGGTTCTAGTTGGAGATGGACACCAAAATCATGGAATAAAAAATGTCTTCATGTTCATCAACCACTTCTCATTCATTGTCCTCTATTTCTTGTTGCACCACCAAGGGGGTGCGTGCTATGTACCTTTCTAATGAAGTAATCATTCTAGCTTTGGGTTGAGCATTGTTGAATCCATCATGGTCTCCAAATTCCTATATGGAGTGTTCTCTTTGATGGGGCATGATTGATAGATGGAGATCACAATAGGATAGAGAGCGATGCAAAATAAGGCACTAAGAAAAGAGAGCATGAGAATGATTTCAAAAAATGGAATGGGTGGAAATAGGGTGAAGGGAATTCCTTTGGAAGAGAATGCACCACTAATCACAAATTACATCAAATCCACACACAAAATGAAAAAATACATCTAATATGAAGGAGAATTACCTGAAAGAAAGAGTGTTGGCTAATTAAGAGAGTTGACACCTTGAACACTTGTCGAATTGCTAGAGATGAACTAGCCACAACTCATTTCCCTGTAAGATTTCACAATAGCAAACTGAAGGGAGGCTCATTAGGGGAATTTTTAGGTCTAAAATGGGCCTCCTAAGGAAATTATAAAATAATAATTGAAATAATAAAATAATGTTATATTACATCATCAAATTTTAGAGGGAAAAAAGAAAAAAAATATTTTTTCAACTAGTATTTTCAACTATCTCCTTATGGGTTTACTCAAATTTTGAGCAGAAATACTCATTGGATGTAGAATTTGATTCCTCATCCAAGGAGTACCCATGTTGCATACTTTTGATGGACCCTTGTACATGAAAAATGAGAAATACATGAAAAACGTAATTGCAATCATTTGTTTTCATCTATTTCTCATTTTTTGTGTAGCAAGGTCCATCAACCATATGCAACATGGGTACTCCTTGGATGACAAATTAAATTTTGCATCCAATGAGCACTCCTGCTTGAAATTTGAGTAAAACCTTAAGGAGATAAGTTGAAAATACGAGTTGCAAAAGTAGTTTTATTATTTTTTAATCTTTTTACTTTTTTACTCCAAAAATGGTGAATAATCCCCCCATGGTTGACATCATCATCTTGAATCAAATTGGTCCCTATAAAGTTTATTTTGGTTGTATATTTTTCTTAGGAAACCCATTTTAGACTTCAAAATCCCCTAATGATAAGAGCAACTTGCAAGTTCCAGACTTAGATTGAAATGAGACTCTTTGGAGAGGAAAATATTGTGAGAGAGTAAGTGTGAACCAGAGTCAAAGAAAGTGATAGGAAGGAAGGAGTCAAACCAGGAGGGCCTGGCCCTTACATAGACTTAACATTATTAAACTACTAGACAAGAGCTTGATAAGTTGAGAAGTGGTGGAAGGGAGCACATGGCGACTAGGGTTTGAAGGAAAATTGTTCAACTATAACCTGCGTACCAACTCTAGAGGAGGACAGAGCCAAAGCGGCAAAGCTTCGCAGAAGAGGGCAGATTCTGACCCTACAAATGGAAAACACGTGGTCCATTAGGACCCCATCATACAAACAAGTAATGATGCACAAGGAGAAAACTGCACTAGACAGAGTGAAAATATTAGGTTCTGAGAAGTCAGGCAAGGAAGATGTAACCAACAGAGGAAAGCGAAACAATGAGGGCAAAAATACCAAGAAACAGAAAGAAATCATTGGAAGCAATAGTACAATGATCAGAAACAGTACAAACACTTCCAAAGCTTAGGTCTCATAAGGAAACAAGCCGAAGCATAAACAACCAAAAGAAGAGGAGGATCTAAACCAAGCCAAGGCAGGACAGGAAGGAACATCGTCAACAGTCAAGAAGAAAGATATCCAGGGACCATGTAAGACCAAAGCCAGTAATACCCTATGGGTAATAATTTCTGACTCTGAAATTTAGGCGTACCATGACCACATGGTAGAACGTGCAGTGATCTGCAGGTTCATGGCTTTCTGGCCAACAGAACAAGCACTGTGCAAGTGGATAAAGCAACAATGGAACCCAAAGGGGATGTAAGACTACACTTAGGAACCAAAGGATTCTTTATAGTGGTTTTTTTCCAATCTAGAATACAAGGATCGAATATTTGATGGAGGACCGTATTTCTTCGCCTCAGCAGGTCTTTACATGCGACCATGGAAACCCAACTTTGCGCTAGAACAGGAAACCTTCAAACAGGTACCGATCTGGATTCACCTATTCTCTTTACCGATTGACTATTGGGAACATGCAACACTGGAATAGATAGGAAACAAGTTAGAAACCTTCATCAAAGCCTTAGAAGCGACAGTACAGAAAATATATACCTCCTGCGCTAGAATATGTGTAGAAATGGATGTTTCGGGAGCACTTCATGAGGGCCTATGGTTGGAATATAGATATGAAGTGTATTTTCAACCTATAGACTATGAGTAGATCCCATTCCGCTACAGAAAATGTCATGAGCATGGACATTTTATTAGAGAATGCCCAATGAACAAAACAGTGGAGAAAACCAAGGAGAACAAAGGAGAAAATAATAAGGAGGCCTTTGTACGACCGAATGCAAGACAGAGAGCAAACAAAAAATGACAAACTAAAGCAAGCACTTCCCTTAGAAACATAAGCAATGCTTTTGAGGTGTTAGAATCAGATAGGGAGTCAAAGGACAATAATCCAAAAAATGAATCATTGAAATAAATCCGACCCATAGCCATACCAAGAATGAAAGAACCTATCTCTAAGCCATTGATCAACATCCCTCAAGCTTAGGGACTAACGAAAGGATTAGAAGAAGATTCAAAGATGATAACTAGCGAGATAGGGTTTGAGGATATGGAACTAAGTGACATGCTTGAGCAAGAAGGTATGGATCTACCAAACATGGTAGAAGACTGGAAAAAGAAAGGAATGGAACACATATCGAAAGACGAGGTAGACAGAATCAATAATGTATTCATAGCAAGACAACAAGCAAAGCTAGAGTTGCAGAGGAAGAGCTTGGGAATAGCAAAAAGGCTAGGGGTAAGACTGCAAGGACTGCATCAAACCTCCACCAACTTAAAACACCAGAAAAAAGGAGGAAGATGGACTAACAATGAGGCATATAAGAACTGGGACAGATGCTCCTTAATTTAGGTAATATGAAAGTCTTTGAGGCATTCACACTAACCTCCTAAACTATGTTAATTATGAAAATACTTTCATGGAATGCTAGAGGGCTAAATAGCCAAAAAAAACTGGCGTTTATTAAAGAAGAAGAAAGTCCAAAAGGAACAATCAGATATAGTGTTTTTGCAAGAAACTAAATGTTCCAGCAAAACAATCATCAATATCAGCTAAAAACTGGGTAAACATATGGACTACCTAGAAACAACAAGTAGTGGATGGGAAGGGGCATGGCTATTCTATGGAATCCATAGGTTATCCAACTCATTTCCTCTGAAGCTGCCATATCTCATATATCAATAGAAGTCCAAATAGTAGGGAATCCAGAAACATATCTATGCACTAATGTCTATGGCCCTTAGAAACTAGAGGCCAAATTGCTATTGCTTAGCACACAATCTAATTTGCAGCTAAGATATCCTCAAGCAAAATCTATCTTCGGAGGTGATTTTAATATGATCACTTCGCTCACGGAAAAGAAAGGAGGTATCAAAATGCTCAACAGGGATACTGAAGCTTTCAAAGACTTCATCAAATCGGCCAAGCTAGTAGATGTCTTCCCCAAGAGTGGCGCTTTCACTTGGAACAACAAAAGGGGGGGTGATAGGCAAATCGCCTCTCGACTGGACATATTCTTAGTGACAGAAACCATCCTCCTAGAAGGGATCACTATGGAGTCGGACATACTACCTAGTGGAGGTTTAGACCACTGGCCCATAATAATGACTATGGCCATCCAAGGCACACCTAGGAATAAGCCATTCAGATTTGAAAAGTTTTGGCTCAGTCATCCCGAGTTCATTTCAAAAATTAAACAATGGTGGAATGAACCGTCAGGAATAAGAGGAACTAAAATTTTCATTCTAAAAGCTAAACTTAAACACATTAAAGCCAGACTAAAATCCTGGAATCAAGAAGTCTTTGGTAACATATTTAAAGAAAAAAAGAAACTAGAGGAGAAAATGGAACAAATTCACAAGGATTGGATCCAAGGAAATATGAACCAAGAAACTATGAACATTGAACAAAAACTCATGTAGGACTGGCAGATCAGATGCCAACAGGAGGAAATGCTATGGAAGTAAAAATCCAGGATTCAATGGCTTAAGGAAGGTGAATAGAACACTAATTTTTTTCATAGATTTGCCATTGATCATAGAGGTGCCAATAAAATATTAAGCATTAAAGATGATCAGGGAACCTTGGTACAAACTCATCAGGGAATCTCAAGCCTTCTCATAAATCATTTCAGTTAGATTGCTCAGGAACCTGAGATTGATAAAGAGGAAGCTATTAAGGAACTTTTAACTTCTATCCCCAATCTCATCACTGAGGATCAAAACAAGGCTTTAAATCGAGACATCACCTTCGAAGAAGTGGAAGGCGCTGTGAAAGATATTCCAAATGGTAAGGCACCTGGGCCGGATGGCTTCACCATCAACTTTTACAAAGCGTGTTGGGAAATCATCAAAATAGAGGTATGGGAAGTGGTGGAGGATTCCTGGCGTTCTTCTTCCATCCTCAAATCCCTCAATTCTACGTTCCTTGCCCTTATCCCAAAGGAGGAGGAAGCTAATACTCCATTGAAGTTTCAGCCAATTGCACTGTGCAATGTTTTGTACAATATTATTTCCAAAGACATAGCCAATAGACTAAAACCAATTCTTCCAGGAATCATTTCAGAAGAACAATCAGGCTATGTAGAAGGGATACAGATTATGGACAACATCTTGCTAGCTCAAGAGATGAGTCACACTCTCTGAACTCAGAAAAAAACAAGCATCGTAATGCAGTTGGACCTATCAAAGGCTTATGATAAGGTAAACTTGAACTATTTGGAAGCTATTTTAGAAGCCTTCAGCTTTGCAAAACAATGGATAATCTAGATCCTAGCCCTGGTTAAGCCTACCAGATTTTCAATCCTGGTAAATGGAGCTCCCATAACCTAGTTTACACCACCCCATGATTTACGCCAAGGGGACCCACTTTCCCCATTTCTATTTGTTATTCTAATGGAAGGGATAAGCTGGCTAATCAATAGAGCAAAAGAGGATGGAATAATTCAGGGACTCCAACCCTTGACCTCAAGCCCTACAATAACACATCAATAGTTTTTCGATGACACAATGTTGCACAACATGCCCTCTGTCAAAGAAGCTCTTGGTGTCAGGAATATTCTCAATTGCTTTAGTATGGCCTCAGGTATAGAGCTTAATCTAGCTAAATCTTCCATTTTCTTTTTCAATATGCACCTAGCAGTCCAGAAGAACCTTCCTACTATCCTAGGCTTTAAAAGATGCAATATCCCTTCAAGATACCTCGGCATACCGTTGACTGACAGAACCTAGCAAAAATTGCATTGGGAAAGAATTATTTCCAACCTAGAGAAAAGATGTCATCATTGGATGCACAGAACCCTTAACTTTGCAGGCCACCTCTCCAAATCTGTCCTCCAAGTTATTCCGCATTACATGCTTTCCATTCTCCTGGCAGCTAAAGGTGTTCTTCAAAAAATCTGTTTCATCCAAAGAATGTTTCTTTGGTTGGGTAATTTTGGGAAGCAAAAGTGGTCTCTAATGACATGGGATAAGATCTGCAAACCGAAACACCTGGGTGGGCTGAATCTGTAGGACCCCTTCACCGTCAACCGGGCATGTGGAGCCAAGTTATGGTGGAGGTGGCTAAAGGAACCCAATTTACCCTAGGCCAAACATTGGAAAGCAAAGTATGCTCAAAACTATAGTCTGTAGAATTTGATCAGGATGCAAGAAACCCCTGATGGCTCTACAATTTGGAACCTGGCTAGAACTAATCGACACATAATTCAGGAACAAAGTTTTTGGGAAGTTCGAGATGGAAAGACTGCCCTGTTCTGGGAAGATGCTTGGCAACAATTACCTAAGTTGGAAAACCCTGAATTCATAACCATTCAAAGAAGAAGCCAAGAGCTAGGAAGGAAAACAGTAAACCATTACTGGAAACCTAATGAAAATGACCAAACATGGAGAATGTGGTTATTTAGTGACACAGAACCGTCGGAAGGGGAAAATAAGAGTATAAGAACACTAAATATAGAGCTAGCCAAAAGAACGATAAGGAATTCACAAGATGCTAATCAACTACGTTGGGGCGAGCTCGATGGGGACAACTTCTCACTCAAAGAAGCAAGAATCTATATAGAAGGAAATGAACATGAGGAAAAAGTTAATTGGTACAGTAAAGTTTGGGATGATCAACTTTGGACAAATATCAAAACTTTCATCTGGCTCTTGATGCACCGAAGAACGTTTACCTGGGAGAACATTCGGAAAAAAGGTTTCATATGCCCCTTACATTGCCCCCTGTGTGGAATTGAGGAGGAAACCATGAATCACCTCCTCAATACTTATGAATGGATCGATAGCCTCTGGAATTGGATAGAAACCATATTTAAGAGGATGGACAGGGTAAGAAACTCAATTCAGGAAACTATAGAGAATTGGAGAAGAAATTTCTCCAAAACCCAAATGGTTAATACATTATGGAAACTCATCCCGGGGTTTATACTATGGACGGTATGGAAAGAAAGAAACAGAAGAGTGTTCCAAAATGAAACCAAAAACATAGAATTTATTAAAGGCACAATTCTGCAAAACATAAGTGAAATAGTTCTCACCAGAGGGAAATCAGAACAGAACAAGGATTTCTCAGTCTCAGACTTACAAATTCTAAAGGCATTTGGCATTGAGATAGGAACCATCACTGTTTCTTGAAATCAGCGACAACAACAAGGCACCGCTGTGAATGCCTTGACTCCTCCACTGACAGGCTTTCATAAACCCAACTTTGACGGGGCCTCTTGGGGAAATCTAAGGCCAGCAGGAATTGGAGGTGTTCTTCAGGATTACAAAGCGGAAATAAAACATATTTTCAGTCAATCGTTGGGTGAAGGAACTAATAATGAAATGGAATTTGCAGTTTTAGAGCAAGGATTAAGAATTCTCAGACGCTTAAAAACAGGAGCCACCATGGTGGAAGGGGATTCTCAATTGGCTATCACTACAGCAAGGAGAATGCAGACGGGAGTGAAACAGAGTAAGGTCACAAAGCATTGGAGGCTGGCCAAGGTCACAGAGCTCATAGCTGAGCACCTCTCATGCATTGACAGAATAATACTACTAGTGAGAAGAAAGGCAAATGTAGTGGCGGATCATCTGGCCAACTATGGGATCGATAACTACTTCACCTACCTGGACACCTGTTGGCATGAGGTCACATGCACTGAACTTCGTAGTAAGTGTACACTTCTATCGAGACAAGACATAAGTTAATGGAAGAAGTGGTGAAGGAGTATGAAGGATTTTGCCTTAATAGCGAATGAAGATAACCAATCGAAGGAATTTCAAGCAACAGACCCAAGAAGGACATAAGGAGAAGTGGGAAATCATCCACAAGGACAAAGTGCATCAACTGAGGTGAACAAACAACAAAAAATATGATCAGTGCCGTCAACAAATCACAAGGGAGGACACATGGCATTCAACAAATAGGCTCAAGTGTGGCAAAGTTAAGGCTAAGGATATGCATCATGAACAGGAATTGGGAAATCGTAATAGCAATTATTATGGCAGGATCAATGCCCATCTGACGGCAAAGTGGGAGACCTCGGGGCCAGACTTGGCCACCCTCTACTATATCTACAACTTCCCACTAGAAGAACGGTACTCAGCTTTCTCGAGACTTGCAACATAGCAATCGCCATGCTACTAGGAGTTTCAGTGTTTTTGTGTTCTGCAATAGCAGTATGGTGCACGAGGGAAGTCACAATGTTTCAGCCAACCGAGACCTGCAAAAGGCCTTGGAAGCCTATGAAACCTAGACTACCCAAAAAGAAAAGTGCAAAATCAAAGAGCTAGAAGCAGTGGTTACTGAGGAGGAAGAACATTTTGAAGAGCAAGATCTGGAGAAGGAAGTGGAATGGTTGTATGATCTAGGCACTGCAACTACTAGAGAAACTCAATTTTTTTTAACCTAGAGTGAAATGTGGAGGATGAAAACCATGCTAGCCAAGGCTCTTAGCATGCAGGGTGAAGATATCAAAAAAGCACATCAGGCAATCTCTCTCATTTCGATAGAGCGAAGATATAAAAAAAGCACATCAGGCAATCTCTCTCATTTCGATAGAGCACATGGCCAGACTGGATGCCATGGAATTCAATCTCAGCGCCCTGACTCAGGAATTCAAAGTCCTCTCACGAAAACTGAGTGTCCTCACCAGTCTCCTCAGGCACTCCATGCGTCAGGGATCCACAACTGCGGTAGAGGTCACTGAGGAAGCAACCAATACCAATCAGGTGAAGTGGACCACTTCTCATCGGAATCCTCAGCCTAAGAAAATGACTACAACAGCTGGCCCAAGTGCTCCCAGTAAAGATTATGTAATCTTAAAGCTATAATGGCTTTTCTGTTTCTGATCTCACTTCTTGTTTTGGCATGTTTTGTTACTGGTTTCTAGGATACTGGTTTATTGTAACTGAGGAGGTCCTCTTGGCCCTCCTTCTTTCCTTTTGGTACTATTGTCCAGTCACCCAGGGTGGTGAAATGTTTTGTTGTTTCAAGCCCCTCTTTAGGTAGCCTTGCATGGTTAGCCTCAAGGTCAAGAGATAATGTTTTGGTGGCTCATAGACATTTTGAGTGGGCAAGGAGGTTTTAGTTTTGTTTGTGCATGCATAACATTTTGTATCTTATGTATTTTATGAATTAATGTAAAACTGTTGATTTACAAAAAAAAAAATTGAGAAGTGGTGAAACCAAATACGTTGCAAACTACAACATAAAATCAGAAAGGTGGAAAACATTCCCTTATGCTTCCTATAACTAGTTGAACTAACCTTGAGATGTGTGGTGCCTTGAATGGAAACCTCCAAATCCTAGGAGAAATTTATTGCAACTTCAATGAGAGATGATCCACATTTTCATAGCTCTGTCATCAGGTGCCTCTGTAACAAAAATCAACGGTGTAGAGTGGGCTCTTCTAGAGTCATCCAATGCTTGAGTGTGTGATAGGCATGCGGAAGCCAATTTCTCTCCCATGTTGTCACATCTCTTCCTTTTCTAGAATATCTCCCAACTCAATATTATGACAATCTTGGGTGGACACCCCCATTGAGGATTTGTAGTCTTCCAGTACGAGTGATTGGCATTCCATGAGCGTGTTGTCTGCAAATGGGGTGGGGGGCAAGGCTTAACTATGGAGGAAGGTGCACTGGAGCAGCTTGCATTGGCTAAACTATCAATGAATTTATTCTATTGTTCTCTCTTTCTAGTTGTACCAAAGTAGTAGGTATGACATCAATGTCTAGGCTCTATTTAGGATGGGATTTTTGAAGTGAGAGTAGTATCAGTTCCTATGGTGTTGTCAATTTTATCTAGGTCTTTGTTTGAGTGCTCAAAGAGAGTCTCTACTTGATCCCATAGTTATATGGAGAAGCTACAAGTATTGAAGAAATCATTAGCATCCTTATGGTTATTTTGGCATAGATGATAGAGATATGGTCCTTCAAATCCATATTTAATCAATGTATCCCATGTTAAAGTTCATTTGTGGATGAACCAAATAAAGCTGGCTAATTTTTACCATAACTTTTGATTCCAAATGCAATTCCATACTTTCTTAGAGGGAAGAACCTTGTACCCAACTACTAATGCATTGGATTCTTTGGTTGTGAATGTTACTTTGGTGCCATAATCCCATCTAAGCTTGTTCAAACCTATTTGGATTGGGATTTTTGTTGTTGGAGACTGCTCTAGAGCTAGTTCATGATTGGTTCCTTTCCCTTATAGAACCATCTCTCTATTGGTTTCTAGGAGCCTTATGAGGATGGTGATTATGCTTCTTGCCAATAATCCACCATTATGATGTAGTGAGTGGATTGCATAGAGTTTTTGACGTCTACAAAAGAGTCATTAACAATCAATCTAGGTAAAGGGTTGATTTTCCATCACAAACCTCTCAAAAATAGTGTTGTTGGGTAATTGTTTATATTAATGAATTTTATAATTAATAATAATATTAAATTGTTTAAATAAAATATAATTTAGTTTATTTTAAAATATATATATATATATATATTTTATTTTGTAATGTGAGATGTATGATGAGGTAAATTTGTTGATGCCTATCAATTGTTGGGTGTGGAGCCTGATTATCTTCTGTATTCAAAGGCATCACCGAATTGGACGCCATTGCCAACCGTAAAATATTCTTTACAGGGGGTCCAGGGGGGTCGGCTGCAACTTTTGGGAGCCCCCTGGCGCTGCCCCCGAAGCTAAAAATTAGATGTAAAATTGCCTTGTAAAATGTTGTAATTTCGTAGTCAATCTGGGTCGTTCATTAGGCAGAGATCTGACGGTATAGGTTATGTTTAATTTAGGGTTTTCTACCCTAGAAGGCAACCCCTCGCTATATATGAGGGAATTGTATTGTGTTTATGTAGATTTGTATTCTGAGTGAGGAAGAGAGAGGAGATTGAGAGCGAAGAGGGAACTACAGCGGATCTGTTATAGGTTGTATCTTTTCAGTTTGCTGGATAATATAAAAGGAAGGAATAGTTGTTTCTTCGTGGACGTAGCCCAAACTCGGTGAACCACGTATATTTGTGTCTCTCTTGTTTTATGCATTTTCTGTGTTAATATTTCTGCAATATTTTATGTGCTCCATTGCTTTGTAATATATAAGTTTCTAACATCAACAATTATCAACTATTTAATTTATATACACTCTACAATCTAGTATGGGGGGACATTGTAGTGTCTGTAAATGAGCGTAAACATTTAAATGTTGGCTCAATTAAATAAAAAGTTAAAAGTAATAAAATTCAATTTGTTATATTGTAATTTTGTTTTTAGTGATAACTATAAATTAAAATAACAAGTTTGTAACTATTTTTAATTTAATTAGTAAACAATATAAAAACTTAATACTTATAATAAACTTACAAATAACAAGATTTAACCATTGGATATTCACCATTTTACCATGTATATTATTATTGTAAATAGGCTTTGTTTACATACCATTGGGTTAATGCTGTGATTATCATACCATTTCCCAAACTCTAACTCATTTCATAATCAAATATTTTAATATTTATTTTTTTTTTTAATTTTAATTCATTAATATTTATTTATTAAATCTAAAAGAAAAAACGTTTTAATTACTTTTGAGATATATTTAAACACTCTGTCTTTACTACGACTAAAATACTAGCCTCATATTTCTATATAAAATGAGAATACTTTTATACATAGAAAGGTGAAATTTAAATAATATAAATAATATTATTAAGAAACAACATAGATCCATTTTAACTAAGGATCTACCAAGAGATTAGAGGAATCAAATCTCTAGAGGTGCAAACTTTTCCTCAAATTTTTCATTCAAATAGAAGTTTTCACCTTGAGAGATTTGGTCCCTAGTAGATTCATAATTAAAATGAATCTATAATGGTTTATTAAATGTAAATATGATCATTTTTTTATATTTCGTAAATAAAAAAGTTACCTTTGAGCTTTAATTAAAAGGGGTCGTAGTTTCCACTTGTGAGTTTTTGTGTAAATTATCTACAATTTTAAAAATTGTTGAAATGTGTATGAAATTTATTACAAAACTTTGATTTTTTTGGACTAGAGGAATCGATAATTAAGTCAGTTTTGTGTTCACATGACATGGGTATGATATTTCCTTTTCTAGTCAAAATGGACGGAATCTATCCATGGTATTTACTATGGTATATGACATGGGTGTGATATTCCCTTTTCTGGATATGGTCAAAATGGACTGAATCTACCCATGGTATTTACTGTGGTATTTCCCCATGGTATTTTTCTTAGTTTTTCGAGGGAAAATAAGAAAATAAAGTTTCTAGAGAGTCCATCAAACCTATAAAAAGGGATAGGAGCTAGGAATTGAGATCATCCTGAGCTTATCTATCTTATTGTGTGTTTCTTTAGAACTTAGCGTGGCCACTTCCAGTTTGATTCCAAGGATGAAAACCCCGTGGGTGTGATTTTTCTGGTGGATCCATCTAGGGTCCACAATTGTGCTTTAATTTATTTGTTTTCTTTTTTGATGAGTAGTCATGTTGGGTTGTGTTATATTCTTTCCACAACTAGCCCCTCTCTAAAAGGTTTTGAGTAGGGAAATTTTTTTCGGACCCATGGTTTTCGCACATGGTTTTGGGCACAATGGTTTTCGGTCCATGGTATTGGATGCTTTGGCATGTATATATATGTATTGTAACATTGAAAGGAACATAATGAAAAATCAATCTGGTAGTCCCAGTTTTGGAATCTAGGGGAAAATCTCTGTGTATATTTGTTTTATGTGTTATGTTCTCGCTATTGTTTATTTTCTATTTTTTAGAATTTGTATGCTGGTAGTTTTTGTACGGGGTTAAAACCTACATTTGGTATCAGAGTTTTTTTGGCTTCAAGGGGATGCCTTTGTTAGTGAGGGGTTTCACTCGGGCCTATGGTAGACCCTTTTTAGTGGGAGATCTGCGGGATTGATTATGGTGGTGAAAGAAGATGGTGAGCAATGGAAAAATAGATATCGAGAAATTTAATGGTCACAGTTTTGAGTTGTGGAAACTCAAGATGGAGGATTTATTGATGGATAAAGATTAGTGGATCGCGGTAGATACGGGTACTAAAACAATGGGAGTGTTTGATGAAGAAAGGAAGAAGTTGGATTGAAAGGAAAAGAGCATAATACGATTGTGTGTTTCAGATTCAGTATTGTTGAATGTATCAGGGAAGCTAAGGCGAAGGCTTTGTGGGACAAGTTAGGGACTTTGTACTAATCTAAGTCTCTGGTGAATAAAATGTTCCTACAGAAAGAGTTGTGTGACCTAAGGATGAAAGACAGAGACTCGGTGACAGAGCATCTGAACACATTTAATAATGTGGTAAGTCAATTATTATCTGTTGATATTAAAATTTCAGATGAAGATAAGTGCATTAGTTTGTTGTGTTCTCTACCATATTCGTGGAATAGTCTAGTTATGCAATAGGTAGCAATGCAACTACCTTGGAATTTGATGAAATAGTCTCATCCTTGTTGAAAGAGGAGATGAGATGGAAAAATATGGAGAGCTAGAATGGTGATTCCTTGTCTGTGTGAGGACAGTCCCAGAACAGAAACAAAGATAAGTCATTGAGTGTGAGATCTAAATCTAGAGGGAGATCTAAATCTCTAGGAAAACCTATAAAGGTGTGCTGGAAATGCGAAAAGGAAGGGCACTACAAAAGGGAATGTAAATCTAAAGCTCCTGAGAAAGGAAAGGAATCTGATGATGCTCCTTCTACAGATGTGAAAACGATCTTAGATGAAGGTGGGGATGTGTACTCGGCTTCTGCTTCAAGTACACATGTAGATCATTAGGCGTGGTTGATTGACTCAAGTGCATCCTTTCACTTCACTCCCCATAGAGAGTGGTTTTGCGAGTATGAGAAATATGATGGTTGTGATGTCATCTTGGGGGATGACAAGAAGGCTAGAATTATTGGTCGTGGAAAAGTCAAGTTGAAGTTGCAAGGTGGAAGGATTAGGACACTTCTGGGTGTTCTGCATATTCCGGCATTAGCCAGAAATCTGATTTCTATAAGCAAGCTGTATGATGCAGGTGTAAAATCAGTGTTCAGGAAAGATACCTGGAAGATGGTTCGGGGAGTACTGGTATTGATGCGGGGAGTTCAGATTGGAACTATGTACAAGTTGCAAGGCAACACTATTATTGATGGGTGCAACAGTTATGTGGTTCCTGAAAGTGGAGTAGAAAATCTAGTGGTCTCTGGAGAAAAGAACATGTTATGGCATCAAAGGCTTGGACATATTGAAGAGAAGGGCCTTCGAATACTTCATGGTAAAGGTATGGTAGAAGGTATGACTAATAGCTCTCTGGATTTTTATTTATGTAAAAATTTTGTATATGGAAAGAATAATCAGGTGAGTTTCCCCTCTGGTGGTAAGAGGGCAAAATAGATATTAGAGCTTGTGCACAATGATGTGTTTGGACCTGTGAAGGTTCCATCACTCAGTAAGTCTATGTACTATGTATCATTTATAGATGACTTCTCAAGGAATACATGGATATATTTTCTCAAGAAGAAATCTAAAATCTTTGATAGGTTTAAAGAATTTAAGGCTTTGGTGGACAACTAGATAGAGAAGAAGATAAAGGTGCTTTGGACAGATAACGGTGGAGAGTTTTGCAAGAAGGAATTTGAAGAATTCTATAAGAAGTATAGTATAGCACGACAAAATACTAATCCATACACACCTGAGCAAAATGGAGTTGCAGAAATAATGAACAAGATGTTGATGGAAAGGGCAAGAAGTATGCTCAATGGTGTCAGGTTAGGATAGGAATTCTGGGCAGAGGCAGTGGAGACAGCATGTTACCTGGTCAGCAGATCACCTTCATCAGCGTTGGAGGATAAGACTCCACAAGAGGTATGGACTGGTAAGAAACCCACTTTTTCACATCTAAGGGTATTTGGATGTGATGCATATGTACATGTTCCAAAGGAGAAAAGAACAAAGTTGGATAGTAAATTTGAAAAGTGCATCTTTATTGGGTATAAGGATGGTTTAAAGGGTTATAAGCTTTGGAACCCAGTAACAAGGAAGGTTGTGTATAGCCGAGATGTGGTGTTCAGAGAGGTCAAAAATGTTAAAAAACATGAAGTCCCATCAAAGGAACCTGAGAAGATAGAGTTTGAGCTTAAAGAGGAAGAATCAGACTCTACAACAGAAGAGGAATCAAAAAATGAAGAGCCACAAGATCCGATTGTGAGAAGATTAGTTCGAGAAAGAAGGCAGCCAGAAATGTATAGTCCATCTTATTTCTGTTCAAATTTTATTTTATCTATTACTGATGATGATCCCAGAACTGTGAAGCAAGCAGTAGACTCAAAGGATGGAAAACTCTGGAAAGAGGCCATGGTTGATGAAATGGCATCTTTGCACAAAAATGAGGCTTGGGATCTGGTGGAGTTTCCAACTGGAAGGAAACCCATTGGCAGAAAATGGGTGTACAAGAAGAAGATGAATGCAGAAGGAAAGGTGGATACATACAAAGCTTGGTTAGTAGAAAAAGTTTATTCCTAGGTTTTGGGAATTGATTTTGGTGATATTTTTTCTCCTGTTGCCAAGGTAACTTCTATTAGATTACTTTTATCTGTTGCTGCTACTTTTGATTTTTGAGGTAGAACAGATGGATGTGAAGACAACATTTCTTCACGGGGATTTGGAAGAGGAAATCTACATGAAGCAACCTGAAGGCTTTGCAGTGAAGGGTACGAAAGAACTGGTATGCAAGTTAAAGAAGTCTCTGTATGGGTTAAAACAGTCACCAAGGATGTGGTATCAGAAATTTGATACATTTATACGGGGACTTGGCTTCACCAGAAGCAAAGCATATCATTGTGTGTATTTTAAATTAATTGGTCACCGTGTTATTTATCTGGTCTTGTATGTGGATGATATGTTTTTGGTTGGAAATGACAAAGAAATTATCCAGGATTTGAAGACCCAATTGTCCTCCAAATACGACATGAAAGATCTTGATGCTGCAAACTGTATTTTGGGCATGGAAATTAAAAGAGATCAGGCAAAGAGGAAGCTCTAGTTAAACTAGAGGAAGTATGTTGAGACAATACTGCAGAGGTTTAATATGCAGGATAGTAAACCGGTGAAGGTTCTTATTCCTGTAGGTGTAAATTTATTTGTTGAACAGTGTCCCAAGACACATGAATAGGAAGAGGACATGTCCTGTGTTCCATATGCAAGTGTAGTCAGTAGCCTGATGTATACGATGGCTTGTACTAGACCAGACATTTCACATACAGTACGAGTATTGAGCAAGTTTATGTCAAAACCAGGGAAGGAGCATTGGACAACAGTGAAGCGGGTTTTCAGGTATTTGTGTGGCACTAGTGATTATGTTTTGTGCTACCAAGGAAGACTAGGATTGGACGGAGTTTTGGATATCTGTTTCTTTGTTGATGCAGACTAGGCTAGAGATCTGAATCTGAGAAGATCTACAAGTGGGTATGTGTTTAACCTATTTGGAGGTGTAGTCAGTTGGATGAGTAAGAAACAATCTGTAGTGGAAAACAGTGAAGCGGGTTTTCAGGTATTTGTGTGGCACTAGTGATTACGTTTTGTGCTACCAAGGAAGACTAGGATTGGATAGAGTTTTGGATATCTATTACTTTGTTGATGCAGACTAGGCTAGAGATCTGAATCAGAGAAGATATACAAGTGGGTATTTGTTTAACCTATTTGGAGGTGCAGTTAGTTGGATGAGTAAGAAACAATCTGTAGTGGCACTATCAACTACAGAGGCAGAATACATGGCAGCCACTCATGAAAGCAAGGAAGCAGTTTGGTTGCAGATATTGTCTTCAAGTATGGGGTTAGTACATGGAGCAATAAGGATAGACTGTGACAACCAAAGTGCAATTTTCTTGGAAAAGAACCTTGCTTATCATTCAAAAACAAAGCACATTGATGTTTAGTATCACTTTGTGAGGGATATGATAGAAGACAAAAAGGTGTTGCTGGTAAAGGTGGACACTTTGAAGAATACTGTAGATGCATTGAAAAAATTTGTGAGCTCTGAGAAGCTCTCTTGGTGTAGAGAAATAATGGGCATTGCAGGGCTAGATAAATGAATAAACTATCTTGTGGCCTCCTGTGGAAAGGAAACAACAAGTGGGAGAATGTTGGCTTGTGTTATATTCTTTCCACGATTAGCCCCCCTCTACAGGGTCTGGGGCAGCAGCCCTGGGAATTTTTTTTTGGGACCCATGGTTTTGTCCATGGTTTTGTGCATGGTTTCTGCACATGGTCTTGGGTGTGATGGTTTTCGGTCCATGGTATTGGATGCTTCGACATATATATTATATATTATATATAATTAATAATATATATATATATATATATATTATATATATATATATATATATATATAATATATATATATATATATATTGTAACGTTTAAAAGGAACATAAGAAAAATCATCTAGTAGTCCCAGTTTTGGGATCCAGGGGATAATCTCTGTGTATATTTGTTTTATGTGTTATGCTCTTGCTATTGTTTATTTTCTATTTTTTAGAATTCGTATGTAGGTAGTTTCTGTGCAGGGTTAAAACCTACAAGTCGTGCATGCCATTGCATGGGTTCTATAATTATTGTATGGGCATGTACTATTTTCTTCAGTTAATAATATAAATAAAAATTGCATTTCTAGATCTCATTGTGTTCAGTGTTTTGATTGCCAACATTTTTAAATAGAACACTAAAGTGTGATAGATATTTAAAAAAAATTAAGGGTTGGGATATTACAGTGGTATTAGAGCTATGTATCCTGTCAACCTAAGGGTTTATTACAGATTTATTTCATGACAAATATTTTAGTTTCGATGATCTCCCATAATCAACCTAGCTAGAATCTCATTAATTTTGGTGGTTCTCAATAACCACCCTAATTGGCTTATATAATTGTGTTCATTTACAAAAGTTTTTCAGTGCTAGAGTGAAGATCTATTTGTTGGAGTGTTGTGGTTTGTAGGGAACTAAGTTTAGGTTATATCACTAAAATATTCCTTATATAGAAGGAATGAAGGAGTCCGAATCCATTCACCACGTAGATCTTGAAGATGGAGTTCTTTCTACTAGAGGTCAAGTTTTGACAACATTTCCAAAGGTCAAACGACTATTTTTCTTGATCATAACATTGTATCTTCAGCATTGAGGGCCGAAGGCTATGAAAATTTGGAGAGGTCGAGTGTAATTGACTCTTGTGGAGCGGGTTAAGGGCATATCACATCTATCTCTTTATCAAAGGGTCAAATAATTATTAGAGAAGGCTCCATTTCATAAGTCTAGGGTTTGTCCTTGAAGGTCAAAATACTTTCATTCCTGTAACAATTGGTACAAGTTTGGAAAAATGATACTCTTGTTATTTTGGGCACAATCATTTCTTTTGAGAGGTCAAAGAGGCCATTATACTACAGAAGTCACAAACTATTGGAAGAGTTGACCCAATTTGGGTTTTTTTGCTGTAAGACAGGTTCAATATATTTCTACAGACAAGGCATTGACCTCTTGCGCCCCTCCATGAGTGAAGGAGCTAATCACACTACTAGCTCTTGGAATTGGGGAAACAAAATCAAGGATTAAAGGTCATTGAAATTAGTTAAGAAGCTTTCGCAAGGAGATTGAAAAACAATATTTGTAACAACCCTGGTGAAAAATCCATGTAATCAAAGTTAATAAATGTCAAAATAATAACCATGGTTGATGGGACACTTATTCCAAGCTGAATGTTGGGCAAGACATCCTAGTGTGGGTGTTCATTTGGTTATTAATGGCTAAGGAAATTGGCAAAGGCAATGGCTGAGGCTTTGGAAAGGAAAAATGACATTTTTGGTACATTTATTTATGAAAATAATGGAAATTAGGAGAAAAGGGAGCTGAAAGGTCACAAGTTTCATGTGAGGAGGAAAATGATGGAAAATAATGGAAACATGAAGAAAATAGAGGCCTTATTCACAAAAAGGATTTTGAGGAACAGTTGGTAACCTTTTGTCAATTCAATTTTGGATCTCTCTCATACTCTTGGATACTTAGAGTTTTCTTGGAGCACTCTTGGAGGGTGTGGCCTACTTTTATTTTTTGAGAAAGAAGGAAAATGAAGAGAATGACAGTGAAAGAGGACATTGGGGTTAACAACTAAAATTAATTCTTTTTGCAGGTACTGAGTTGCATGTATTTTTTCCTCACTATTTTTGGCATGCATGACATATGCATGTGGTTTGTTGGTTGTGATCTATCATTGGCATGGAGGATGTCTGATATTGACAGTGAATTACCCAATCTTACCATTTCCTGGATATCCATGGTGATTGTGGATTTTTTTTCCTTGTTTTGTTTTGGTTGGTTCTCATGTTAACTTAGCTTGGGTTGAGTTATTAGTCCTAAAAGCCCTGGTTGGAAAAATGCTCTGGAAGCCCTGTAATAGCTTGGGTTGAGTTATTAGTCCTAGAAGCTTTGGTTGTATAAACACTCTAGAAGCCTGGTAAAAGATGTGGGTTGAATTACTAGTCTTGGAAGCCTTGGTTGGAAAAATGCTCTGGAAGGCTTGGATAGAGACCAATCTAATGATGGTTTTTTGATGTCCAACCATGAGGTGGAATCATTGTTTGATGGGTTGAGGTGGATGGCCTCTAGAAGCCCTGTATGGTTTTGGATCAATGTGTTCTATGAGATTCCACATTCATGCATGGAATATGGCATGGGGGTGAATGGCTGAAGAGAGATTTGGCTCAACCATTCTATGGTCGAGTGGAATGTTGAAGTCCCATCCCAGTTTTGGATTTTTCATCATCAATATGAGGTTATTTATCTTGATAATTTTATGAGTATTATACTTTTTATATGTATTTTATATGGATGTGATTTCATTGGTATTTCTATTGCTATTTTGTTGGTTGTATATATGTATTGTGAAAGTAGCTATGTATGGCTCTCAACATGTTTTTACTTGTAAATGAATGAACAATCTATCTATGACCTAATGGATGAAATGGTAATTGATGTGTTGAGGAATCAAATTTTCTTAGTGATTCTCGGCTAAGTATGAGCCCCCTATGCTCAGATATTTTATTTACACCTATAGATTACATACTCGTGATATGTTTGATAAATTCCTGTCATGGCTAGTAGGGGTCTAGTCAAGGTCTTATTCAAGTAATTTCATTTGTACTGTCATTTATTTATTATTTTACTTTTCTAAAGATGTCATTTAATTATGGGCAATGACCTAGGCTCTAGGCTTGAAAAAGTGGCTCAAGTCCTAGGGACGCTAACACAACACTGTGAAAAATAGTCCCTGGACACTAGCTTGCAGGCTTGTGAGAGCATCTAGAGGTCCCTAGACGCTAGCATGCGCATAGCATGAGAGGGTCTAGAGGTCAATTGGTCCAAAATGTTAGTGGAAACCAGGGGATGGTTGGAAGAAAGGTTGGGTTGGTTTCTAAGGGTCCTAGTGCTGATGTTGAATGTTTGTATGGTGTATTTATGTCGATTCCACTTCCTTAATGTGACTTAGGAGGTCGAATCATATCATAGTGGCCTCTTGCCACATGTTTACCCTAGCTGGCTGGTTGCTTTGGTAGATGTGGGAGGAGGGTGTTATAGAGTGGTATCAGAACATGGTTCACCCCTCGGACTAGATGTGTTGTGTGTTGGTAATGCATGCATGTCGATTGCATGTGTGTCTCTTAAGCTTGCATTCCATGTGCTTGTTTCATCTGCATGATGTTGATCATGGTTGTAGTGATGTCGTCATGTGGAATTTGATGTTTTCATTATGGAGTGCATCGTCATGAGTGTATCACTGGTTACATGTTGTTATATGTCACTTACATGTATCATTTTGTATGCTTGGTTACATTCTCATATGTTTAGTTACATTCTTGTATGCTTGGTTACATGTATCTTTATTGTAGGTTTGGTTACAAGTATTGTTCGTTTATAATTGATTACATGTGTTTATGCATGTGTGTGGTTGGTTACACATTGCTTATGCATGTTAATGTTTGCATGTGGTCAAGTGTACAGTGAGGTAGTGGTTGTTGTCATGCATGAAGTTGTGGTATGTGTTGTTGATAAGGTCATGCATTAATGACTAGACCCTAGCTAGAATGATGGTTGCATGGTTATATGTTTAGGTGTTATGTTTCTATATGCTGTCATGATTATATTATATATGTATCATGCTGATTTTTTGATCTTGTAGAAAAAGTATC
The DNA here is from genome assembly GCA_000404065.3 of Pinus taeda. Taxonomy (NCBI): domain Eukaryota; kingdom Viridiplantae; phylum Streptophyta; class Pinopsida; order Pinales; family Pinaceae; genus Pinus; species Pinus taeda. The sequence continues at coordinate 101,065 of APFE031397160.1, read as the reverse complement.
CTCCCCAAGCTATACTAAGTTACATTGGTTTATTGTGATTTGGTTTAGTTGACATGATATAGCTTGTAGGAAGAAATATCAAATGGCTAGCAAGATGGTATACTACAAAGGCTCACCCTATGAATCAAATGAGCACTATGGTGTTGGGAACTCTTCCAATTTGGAAAATACATTGAGAATCTTGAAGGAAGAAATAAGGAGTTGTAAGGCAGGTAATGACAAAATGATACAGGCAAAAGAGAAGCTAGCAAAGGTAAATGCAATGATACTTCAGAGCTTGTCATATTTGCAACATTAGAGACCACTTCGAATTAGCCATGAGTAGGAGGACACAACTAATGAGGCATATGGTAGTAGGTCGCATGGTGGTCACAGGTCAGATAGAGATGACATGGTTAGAGATGGAAAATTGTTGGACACTCCGGATAGAAGAGGGCATAGACATAGGTACCATTCTAGGTTTGGTTTTGACAGGCATGATGATTGATATTGTTATCATCTGTACAGGAGGAGTGATAGGGGATATTTTTGCCAGATGAGTTTAAGAAAGCAAAGTTACCAACATTTGATGGAGAGATGAAGAAATCACAGGATGTAGAGGCATGGTTGCTTGCTATGAATAAGTTCTTCAGGTTGCATGACTATTTAGAGAACATGAAATCCATAGTAGCTACATTCAGTCTCAAAGGTAAAGTAGATATTTGGTGGGAAGAAGTGAAGAATGTCAGAGGTATATAGGAGGAGGACTTGAACTGGAATGAGTTTGAGTGGCTATTCAAAATGAAGTACCTATCATAAATATACTTTGATGACAAGGAAAAGGAAATCTATGAACTAAATATGGGACCTTTGACAGATGATGAGTACATTATCAAGTTCTTGGAGCTACTGAGGTATGTGCCTTATCTCAAGGAGGAGAAGGCCAAGATTCATAGATTCACTAGTGAGTTACCAATGGAATTCAAAGATAGGATTGAATTTGATGAGCCTAGATCATTGGAGTAGGCCATCCAAAAGCTAAAGCATTGCTATGAACACTTGAAGCACAAATCTAAGACTAAGCTAGACTAGAAAGACAATGCAAATATTAAAGGAAAATGGGACAAGAAGTGAGTAAGACCACGGGATTCAAGTAATAAGGAGAATGTTGCACCACCTAAGAGGTTTAATGCATCTGGCAGAGGACAGGGATATCGATTTGAGTAGTAGAATAAGGATGCAGGATGGAAGCCTATAGAATGTTGGACTTATGGAAAAGATCATCACAGGAGATATTATCCACAAAATCAGGGTCATAGGCCTCATATATATAGTGCATAGGACGCACAGACTGTTGGGAATGCTGGTCAAAACATTCCTCGTATTTATGCAACATTGGATAACAAACATGCAAACCATTAAGCATATATCATTGAGATGGACGGTAAGCTTTGAGATCAAGTTATTTCTATTTTGATTGACCCTGAATCTAATTATAGCTATGTTAGTCATGACTTGGTGGATAAGTGTGGTTTGAGTAAGGAATTGCATGCAAAGTCTTGGTTAATGTAGTTGGCTACAAGTACAAAGAAGTGAGTTCATCATTGGGTATGAGCTTGTGCATTTGATTTGAATGGTATGCCTATTGTAACACATTTGAATGTATTACCAATGGGATCATACAGTATGTTGTTGGGCATGGATTTGTTGTGCCTTCATAGAACCAAGGTGGATTGCTATGACAAGGCCATTGAGTGCTAGGATCACAATGGAGAACCAAGATTCTTACAGGGTAAGAAGAAAGCCACATCAGTTAGGATGGTAACAACTATGAAAGAAAATCACAGTCATAGGAAAGGGTGTATGTTATTTATAGTGCACATTTCTAGTGACAAGGGTAAGGAAGTTGAGGATGCATATGTTTTGAGTAGGTAGCCAATTTTACATCAGTTCAAGGATGTATTTCCTAAGGATATTTCACAGTTTCCACCTCATAGGGAGGTAGAATTTTCTATTGAGTTGGTACCAAGGGCAGCTCTGGTATCAAAAGCACCTTACAGGATGAACCTGAGTTGGTAGAGTTGAAGCTACAATTGAAGCAAATGTTGGACAAGGGATACATTAGGCCAAGTGTATCAACATGGGCACACTGGTATTTTTTGTGAAGAATAAAGATGGTACTCTCGGATTATACATTGACTAAAGGAAATTGAACAAAATGACCATCAAGAAAAAGTATTTTTTTCTCAGGATTGGTGATTTGTTCAATCAATTGAAGGGAGAAGCAATGTTCTCAAAATTGATATGAGATTTGGATATCATCAGGTACACATCAAAGAGGAGGACATTTACGAAATGACTTCTAGACCAGGTATGGGAATTATGAGTTTGTTGTAGTTCCATTTGGTTTGACTAATTCTCTAGCTACATTTATGTGCTTGATCAATAATGCATTGCATCTTTATTTGGATAAGTTTGTTATTGTGTTCATTGATGACATATTGGTATATTACAAAAATGATGAAGAGCATGCTGAGAATTTAGCAACAATGTTGAGTTTGTTGAGAGAGAATCAATTGTATGCTAAGCTCACCAAGTGTAGTTTCTTTTAGATTGAGGTACACTACTTTGGGCATGTTGTCTCCAAGGAGGACATTGCAGGAGGTCCAGAAAAGGTAAGGGCCATCATGGAGTGCGTGGCTCCTAGGAATGTAGATGAGGTGAGGTCCTTCATGGGATTGGCAGGTTATTATAGGAGTTTCATCAGGAAATTCTCATAGATTTCTTATCCTATCACATCATTGCACAGGAAAGGTAAGAAGTTCGAATGCACAGAGGAGTGTGAGACTAGTTTTGAGCAGCTTAAGTAGTTGCTGACACATGCACTAGTGTTAAAGATTGTAGATCTAAAAAAAGAGTTTGTAGTATGCATAGTTGCTTGCAAGAAAGGACTTGGTGGAGTCCTTATGTAGGATGGACAGTTGGTATGCTATGAGTTGTGAAAACTAAATGAGCATGAGAAGAACTACCCCACACATGATCTTGAGTTGGAAGCGATTATACATGCATTGAAGATGTGGAGATACTATCTTCTGGGAAGGAGGTTTACATTGATGAGTGATCACAATGGTTTATGGTATATATTTGACCAACTGAATCTGAATGGTAGGTAGGCTCGGTGGTTGGCTATGATCAGTGAGTTTGTAAGGACTCTGGACACCACATATCTCCACAATGGTATGATATTTTCCACTTTGGGCCTAAGCCCTCATGGATTTGCTTTTGGGCTTTACGCCAAAAGGCCTCATACCAATGGAGATATTTGTCCATCCTTATATACCCATGATCCTCCCCACTTCTAGTCAATGTGGGACTTTGGTCGTATACCCAACAATCCTCCCCTCGAACAAAGGACCATCAAGCCTCCCCTCAAACGATTATCCATTCGTCCACTCTCTGCCAACCAGGATTCTCCCTCCAATGCGTTGGAAGCACACGCCTTACATGGAGCACCACCTGCCTCGAGAGCTTGCTCTATCCCAGGTCAACTCCTCTTCACCGGGTTGGGACCAGGACACGTCCATGAAGAATCCGGAGCACACCTCCTGTCTAACCGAGCTCATCCACGGATCCCATCATGATATTACCAGGGCCCACCACCTTCGTTCGGCATTTCGAGGATTCATCCACTTGGCTAACTTCAAACCTGGCTCTGATACCACTTGTAAGGACTTTGGACACCACATATCTCCACAATGGTATGATATTGTCCACTTTGGGCCTAAGCCCTCATGGATTTGCTTTTGGGCTTTATGCCAAAAGGCCTCATACCAATGGAGATATGCCATCCTTATATACCCATGATCCTCCCCACTTCTAGTCAATGTGGGACTTTGGTCGTATACCCAACAGAGTTCAATTTTGAGATCAGGTACATCAAGGGAAAAGAGAACAAAGTGGCAGATGCTCTTAGTAGGCAGATACAACTAAATCACAGAGTAGCTATGAGCTCCTATGGGACAAACTTACAAGATAATATGTTACAGGTAGATCAGCAAGATGTCAAGTATATGGAGATTATGCACAGGTTGCAGTAGAGTACAAGCACAAGTACAGGAGATAGTATAGGTATAGGTACAGGTGATAGTACAGGTACAGGTAAAGGTGATAGTACAGGTACAAGTATAGGTACAAGTACAGGTACATGTAATGGAATAGGTATAGATGCATATGCACAGATATGGAATATTTCCTTACAATAGATGGATTGGTTAGGTTCAGAGATAGGATATATATGCCAAACAATAGTGATCTCAAGAAGGTGATCTTGAGGGAGTTTCATGTGAAACCATATATGGGTCACTTAGATTATCAAAAGACACTAACAACAGTGAAGAGATTTTATTATTGGTCGGACCTGAAGAGGGATGTAGCAGAGTTATGGCTAGGTGTTTTGATTTTCAATGTGTGAAGGTAGAATGTAAGCATTCAGGTGGACTGCTACAACCAATTGTGATTCCAGAGTGGAAATGGGAAGTCATTTCCATGGACTTCATCATAGTTTTGTCGAGGACATTGAGACAAAATGATTGGTTATTGTGGGTAGGTTGACAAAGGTTTCACATTTCATTCTAGTGAAGTATATATTCTCAGTTAGCGATGTAACATAGGTATTCATTGGAGATGTGGTTAGATTGCATGGTGTTCTGAAGAAGATTGTGTTAGACAGGGATGCAAAGTTCACTTCCAATTTTTGGAAGGAGTTGTTTGCAGGTTTGGGCACAGAGTTGGCCTTCAGTACAACGTATCATCCACAGATAGATGGACAGATAGAGAGGGTCAAGAGGATATTGGAGTACATGTTGAGGATGTGTGTGATGCATCATCAATGAAAGTGGGAAGAGTACCTTCCATTGGTAGAGTTTGCTTACAACAATGGGTATCAGGAATCTTTGAGGCATTGTATGGGCAGAGTTTCAATACTCCTATTCGTTGGAGTGATCCAGTTAATAGGGTGTTGATTGGGCCAAACATGTTGGCATACATGGAACAAGAAATGCATCTGATAAATAAAAATCTAAAGGCAACACAGGCTAGGAAGAAGAGCTATGTAGATCAGAACAAGTTGTTCAAGGAGTTACATGTTGGGAAATAAATTTATTTGTGCATCAAACTGAAGAAGAGCTCCTTACAGATTGGAACATGTGCCAAGATGACACCACGATTTTGTAGACCCTTCTATATTATTGAGAGGACTGGGCCAGTAGCCTATCTACTTGCACTGCCTCTGACAATGAAAGTCCATGATGTTTTCCATGTGTCATTTCTTAAGAAGTATGTTAGAGATGTTGATCATGTGATTGACTTGTCTGTATTCCAGGTGGAACCAAATGGAGAATTCCAACCATAGCCTCAGTGTAGACTACAAAAAAAGGTGCTCATGCTCTATAACCAAGCAATTGAGCAGGTTAAGGTGAAATAGAAGCACTTTGAGCCCAATGAAGCTACATGGGAGATGGAAGATCATATGCAGGTTATGTATCCTTCCTTGTTTGTCGATTGAGGCAAAGTAGTTTTGGTATGGTTTTTGGTGTATCTCTTGGTATATGTTTTGGTGATTTTGGTATATGTACATATGTATATGGATGAAAATACCACCATGAGTTATTCTATAAAGCTCCAATAAGCGATATGGGTGTCTTGTCATTATGATGTTATATTTGTTGTGTTTTCATGTTGGTTTTCTTCCTAGCAGGTTGATCAATGTAAATATTGCATCGAGCTAAGTTATAAAGCTCCATCGACAATATGTTTTGCTTACAACAATTTTGTGGTTATAGGTATTGTTGAACACTGGGGATGGTGTTCCCCCAAGGGGGAGGGTTTTGTAACATCCCTGCTGAAAATTCCATGTAATAAAAGTTAATAAGGGAAAAAATAATAACCACTGTTGATGGGACACTTATTCCAAGTTGAATGTTGGGCAAGACATCCTAGTATGGGTGTTCATTTGGTTATTAATGGCTAAGGAAATTAGCAAAGGAAATGGATAAGTATTTGGAAAGGAAAAATGACATTTTTAGCACATTTATTTATGAAAATAATGGAAATTAGGAGAAAAGGGAGGTGAAAGGCCGCAGGTTGCATGTGAGGAGGAAAATGAAGGAAAACACTGGAAAAATGAATAAAATAGAGGCCTTGTTCATAAAAAGGACTATGAGGATCAGTTGGTAATCTTTTGTCATTTCAGTTTTGGAGCTCTCTCATTATTCTCTCTCTCTCTCTCATACTCTTGGATACTTAGAGTTTTATTGGAGCACTCTTGGAGGGTGTGGCATACTTGGATTTTTAGAGCAAGAAGGCAAAGGAAGAGAAGGAAAGCGCAAGAGGACATCCACATTAGCAACTACAACGGATTTTTATTGCAGGCACCGAGTTGTATGTATGTTTTCCTCACTAGTTTTGGCGTGCATGGAATATGCATGTGGTTTGGTGGTTGTGGTCTCTCATTGGCATTGAGTATGGTCAAAATTGACAGTGGATTTCCTAACCTTATCATTTCTTGGATAGCCATGGTGATTGTGAATTTGTTTTCCTTGTTTTGTTATGGTTGGTTCTCATGTTTCCTTAGCTTGGGTTGAGTTATTAATCCTAGAAGCCCTGGTTGGACAAATGCTCTGGAAGCCCTGTAATAACTTGGGTTGAGTTACTAGTCCCAGAAGCCTTGGTTGGACAACCACTCTGGAAGCCCTTGGTGGTTTGAGGTACTAGTCCTAGAAGCCCTAGTTGGACAAACACTCTGGAAGCCCGATAAAAGATGTGGGTTGAGTTACTAGTCCTGGAAGCCTTGGTTGGACAAACACTCTGGAAGGCTTGGATAGATACCAATCTGATGATGGTTTTGTGATGTTTGATAGTGAAGTGGAACTACTATTTGATGGGTTGAGGTCGACGGCCTCTAGAAGACCTGGATGGTTTTGGATTGATGTGTTCAATGAGATCCCACATTCATGCTTGGAATATGGCACGGGGTTGAATGACTGAAGAGAGATTTGGCTCAGCCATTCTATGGTCGGGTGGAACATGGAAGTCCCATCCCGAGTTTGGATTTTTCATCATTAATATGAGGTTATTTCTCCTTGTAATTCTATGAGTATTATATTGGTTATATGTGGTTTATATGGCTATGATATCATTGGTATTTCTGCTACTATTGTGTTGGTTATATATATGTTTTATGAAAGTAGCTATCTATGGCTCTCATCATGTTTTTACTTGTAAATGAATGAAAATTATATCTATGACATAATGGATGAAATCAAAGTTGATGTGTTGAGGCATAAAGGTTTCTTAGTGATTCTCAGTTAATTATGAGACCCCTATGCTCAAATATGTTATTTACACTTATAGATTACATATTTGTGATATGTTTGACAAAATTCCTATCATGGCTAGTAGGGGTCCAGTTAAGGTCTTATTCAAGTAATTTAATTTGTACTATCATTTCTCTATTATTTTACTGTTCCGGAGATGTCATTCAATTCTAGACAGTGACCTAGGCTTTGGGCCTGTAAAAGTGGCTCAAATCCTAGGGACACTAGCTCAACACTATGCAAAATAGTCCCTGGACACTGGCTCACAGGCTTGTGAGAGTGTCCAGAGGTCCCTAAATGCTAGCATGCCCATAGCATGAGAGTGTCCAGAGGTCAAGTGGTCCAAAATGTTAGTGGGACCTAGGGGTTGGTTGGCATAAATGTTGGGTTGGTTCTTGAGGGTCCTAATGCTGACATTGAATGTCTGTGTGGTGCGTTTCCGTTGGTTCCACTTCCTTAACATGACTTGGAGATCAAATCATGTCATAGTGGACTCTCATCGCATGTTTACCAGGATTGGCCAGTTGCTTGGGTAGATTTGGGAGGAGGGTTTTGCAATATTATTGAAAGTTGGGATTTGGGACCCATAAATTCACAATGTTAACATGGTTACGATCTAGTTTGCATTCACCATGTTTCTAGATTGGTCACCGACATCAAGACATCTATGGTAGCAATGGTCGAGTAAGAGAGGGTCGAGGAGCATGGTCCTGTCAGGATATTGAAGTTCAATAGGCCATATGTCGCCAAGGAGCGTGGAGTAGTCATGGTTTTGAAGGGAGCCATATGACGAGGTCCACGCCTATACACCACGTCGGTTGAGGATTTTAAAATTTGTTGTCTGAGGTTGGAAGTCATGAACCATACAAGAGGAAATGACATTGCCCTTATTTCTTAGATCAATCATGAAGCAAGATAAAACCATGGAACCATCATGTAGGTAATGAAGGGACGAGTGACTAGTCTAAGACCATGGGGCATCGAACGAATCCATACTACTCACACACAGAGTCATACCATTGATTATAAAGGGGCATCACATCAATTCTTTGGAGGGTTTGAGTGTTAGGCCCCTATACTACTAGTGTAACCCCTTATTGTTATTAGTACAACCCACTTATTATATTTATGTACTCATGTAGTGCCCATATTGTTACTATTGTGCCCCATAGAAGCCCACTATTGTTATTAGTGTGCCCTTACCTTATTATTGTTATGTCGGCTCTAATTATGTTATGACCCCTTAGACT
>APFE031397160.1:62430-88395 GCA_000404065.3 Pinus taeda | reverse complement strand
CACTATTAAAGATAAGTTCCCCATTCCTGTCATTGATGAATTACTCAATGAATTGCATGGATCAATTTACTTCACCAAGTTAGATCTCCGTTCAGGGTATCATCAAATCAGAATGAAGATTGAAGACATTCCGAAAACAACATTTAGAACTCATGAGGGTCATTATGAATTTTTGGTCATGCCTTTTGGCCTTACCAATGCACCTTCAACATTTCAAAGTTTGATGCATTCAATTTTCAAACCATTCCTTAGAAAATTTGTGTTAGTATTTTTTGATGATATACTAATCTACAGCAAGTCTTGGAAGGATCATGTTGAACATGTTGACAGGGTGCTACAACTATTGGAGGAGAAACAATTTTATGCAAAAAGATCCAAATGTTTCTTTGGAGTCCAGGAGGTGGAATATCTGGGTCATATTGTATCTCATGAAGGAGTTAAGGTAGACCCTAGCAAAATTAAAGCCATTAAGGAATGGAAATCCCCACATCCATAAAGCATCTGCGAGGATTTCTTGGGTTGACAGGGTATTATCGCAAGTTTGTTAAGAATTATGGGAGAATAACATCACCTCTAACAACATTATTGAAGAAAAAGATGCATTTTCATGGACTCTAGAAGCAACAAAGGCCTTCGAACATCTTAAAGAGGCAATGTGCCAAGCACCGATCTTAGCTACACCAGACTTCACAAAAACCTTTATTGTGGAATGTGATGCTTCAGGAATGGAATTGGTGTTGTTTTAATGCAAGATGAAAGACCCATTGCTTTTGAAAGTCGTCCAATCAAGGGAAAGTTTTTACACAAAGCTATTTATGAGAAGGAAATGTTGGCAATACTCCATGCATTTAAGAAATGGCGACCCTACCTAATGGGAAGACACTTCAAGGTAAAAACGGATCATGATAGCCTTAAATACTTTTTAGAACAAAGATTATCCTCTGAAGAGCACAAAAGTGGGTCACAAAGATGTTGGGTTATGACTTTGAAATCATCTACAAAAAAGGGAAGCAAAATGTGGTGGCAGATGCACTCTCAAGAAAGGATGAGGATGTGGAAGCATTGTTGTGCGCCATTTCTATTATCCAACCAGATTGGATAAATGAAGCAGGGGAGGAATGGAAGAATGACGAAGAAGTGTGGGCACTTATTCAAAAGTTTGCAAAAAGAATCCAATTCAAATCAATATGTTTAGAAATTGAAGAGGAAGGAAAAATCATATTGGAACCTGCAGCAGTCACAGAAACAAGAACCCGACAGCTACGAATCGATCAATTTCAGAGTATATCATCAAGTGGAAGAACTTACCCGCTGAAGATTCCACATGGGAGGACAAGAATTTTATACAAAAGCATCAAGAACTACTCAAGCGTTGAGGACAACGTTTTTTGAAGGAGAGGGGCATGTTAGGCCCCTATACTACTAGTGTAACCCCTTATTGTTATTAGTACAACCTACTTATTATATTGATGTACCCATGTAGTGCCCATATTGTTACTATTGTGCCCCATAGAAGCCCACTATTGTTATTATTGTGCCCTTACATTATTATTGTTATGTAGGCTCTTATTATGTTATGACCCCTAAGACTCCTATATATAGAGAGGAGGTCTTTTCATTTGTATCATCCAAGAATTGTTAATTTATGTAATGTAAAGGAGGTTGCCCCCTCGAAGAGGCTGAATTCTAAGGCGTTGATCTATATTTTCTATCTTTTCTTGAGCTGGTTTCATAACATTGAGTGATCGTACAATTATTACGTTGAAGTTGAGGGCCAAGGGATCATACCATTGGGCATTCAGAGCAGCAAAATCAAGGATGTATATAAGCCATTCTACATCGTTGTTCGATTGTTGAAGATTGGGCCAATGATCTGTAGATAAGTTGTGAAATGGAATAGAGTCAAGGGCTATAGTGGTCACAAAGCTAATCACTAGCATCAATATCTGGTACAATATCATATCACAACAATAAAGGACTAATTTTCAAGTCTCACAAAGGTCGTGTAGGGGTCACCAAGGACAAGAGGCCTCAAAATTGATGTGAGAAAGTCCCTGAGGAAGTAGAAGGGCCACATATCAATAGCTAGCCGAGGATAGTGAATCATATTGCCTACTTTGCAAGCGAATCATATTGCCTACTTTGCAATCTTGGTGAAATCGTAGCCCTATGGCTAATGACCATACTGATGTGATTGTAAAAGGGTTGCAAATTAATAGTCAACAGAGGGAATAAGTGCAAACACTTTACTCTGTAAGTTAAGGGAAGTTATAGCACTAATAGGGCCCCAATACCTTGAAGAATTTGAGTTTGGGGTAGTGGTTTCATAGTGAGGGTCTTTATTAATTTTTTTATATTTAGATCCACTATTTTTTGAATAAACGTACACCTCAAATATTATAAATAAAGAATTGCTCCAAATGTGTCAATTTTATAAAAAATAAATAAATAATTATAATAATAATAGAGTTTGGAAAAATTTATTAAGAGTTCAGAGTTTAGATACTTATTTGTATTGGGAGATATAAGGAGAATTCAAATGATTGGCCAAAGGGGTGAGATCTATTGAGTGGGCTTTTGTTTAAAAAAAGAGAGGGGTGAATTTGGTCCAAGGGATATAAGGATTTATTGTAAAAGGGTGATTAAAAAAAAAGGAGAGAAGAGAAGAAGAAAATAAGAAGGGGATTTAATTTCTTAATTAGATGTTTGAAGAATTCATATTCCTCTGCTTTGGTATGTGAGAAGATGGGTCATCTTGAAGAGACCTTGGAAAACATCAAGAAACTTCTCGATGAACTAGTGAAGATATATGGTCCTTTATGCAACAATACCTCCTTAGACCAAAATAATGGTTAACGAAACAAGATTTTCTTCAAAAGATTCTATGACATTTTGCTACAGAAGTGCCCATGGGAAGTGAAGGAAGGACAAGGAAAAGGGGCTAAGCTCTTCACACTTGGATCTGAATTGCAACAAACAAAGTCAGACATAGACCTTCATAAGTTGGAGGAATTAGACACATGTCTATCTAGGGTGGAGCAACCATAATGGAAGAAACTTAGTTGGGCTCTCAAGCCATCCCTGCTTGCATAAATATAACCCAAACTCTAGGAGCATCCTTGTGAAGAGGCCAGACTTACAATTGCTTCTTGTCTTAGTAGGACCATAACTTTAACATCACCACTATTTCCTTACAATAATGATCTCATGAGGGAGATATTGCGGTTGATAGTGGAAGCCCTTCAAGGGTTGAACAACATGATGCATCCTACCCTTCAGAACCGACGTAAAATCTTAGAACTCATGGCAGAGTTTAGCTTTGGCACATTCATGTTGAATCTGGAATGTGAAGACTTAGTCTTTTAGGTGTTCCAGAAATTTTACACCAACATTGCATCAACTCATTTAGACCATGTTAAAACAAGCATGAAAAATATTATCTCATTGATTTTAGAAGGAGACACCAACATATGCAAGATACTAAGATCCAAACTATTGATCATATGAAGAAAGGAAGTAGTTGTATCACGAGAAACCTATGATCTAGTCGAGAAGTTGGTCATGTAAAACATAAAATTTCTCAGAAGAGTGCTGACTAGGAAGGAGTTGAAGAGGATTGATGGAGGAAGCAAGAACAAAAAAAATAAAACCTATAGCAAGAATGAACTAATAAGGAGAGGACTATGCTTTATCTGCAAGCGATCTTGGGCACCTAACCATTCATGCCAAGTTGATATGAAGGAGGAAACAAGGGAAAAATAGTTGGAGACTCTTTCAAACCATGTGAATTCATCTATAGTTGATTTCATTGGTTTTTAAGAAAGCACCCACAAAGGATCCGAGGAATCAAGTACAAATGGTGAGCAACAACACAATTTTTTTCAAAGAAACTTGGAGGACAAGTCGATGATAATCAACTAGCTTGACAAAGTATATGGGGAAAGGAAGGAGGTGATTCTTCCTAATGATGTGGTAGACTCTTGTACAATTGAGTCCATAGATCTCCAAACATCCATGAAGAGTATGAGAAATCAAGTGTCGGTAACAGTCCACCAGTGCATCCATGTTTGACAACCAGAGAGGATGGACAACAAATTGTCTCCATAGGTGAAGAAGGCCAAGAAGAAGACATTCAAGGAGACTTAAGTTAGGAGCCAATAGTGGTAAATCAACATGATGAGCATGATCATGAGGGGCAACATGACAAATATAGTATTCAGGACAATCCATTTCTAGAGAGTCGGTCAAAGGTGCAAGTTGGAGCTATGATAGTTGAGTATCTAGTTTAGACAGATACAAAGGCATTCAACAGGGCACCAAAATTTCCAGTAGAGGAATTTCAGGAAAAAATAATGCATTTCAAGATAGATATTATGATGTTGAAGCAGAGTTTGGACAATCCGAGACACTGCCTTATGTGAGAATAGGAAAATTGAGGAGCTCATAGGGGTATGTGTTGAATCAATGACCAAGTTGTCTAGTGTTGAGGAATGACTCAAGTCCCTCACAAGACAACAAGAGGAGTATAGTTTGGAATTCCAAAGCAGCCCTTTACAGGAGTACATAGATAAGGCTTGCATCACTACCAACTTGCCTTTATACATTGTGGAGAGTAGGGAAAAGTTCTCCAAATGGAACATGTTGGGTGACCGAGTGGAGCAGCATGAGTTGAGCATCAGGCAACATCAACATAGTTGTCTTATTCCATGTGCAAGTATTTATGCATTAGATCCTTCCCATAGGATGGATTGGTGATAGATTATGTGTTGGAACTCTATTGATGGGATGATTCTTGGGAGGATACCCTTAGCCAAGGGCATATTGCAACTTGGACCCTTAGGCACAAGCAATGACTGAGTGCTGAGGTGGTATCATAACCCATAGGTCCCAGGACTTAGGTGGCATTGGGATACAGGTGAATCTATTGAGAGCAGGATTGGTCGGAGGATTGTTTGGGATCCAAGCATTAAAGGATCCAATCAGGATCATTTGGCATGGAGACATGGAATAACACATTGGTTTGTATGGGAACTTGGTATCAATATACAATTCTTTTGTTGTGGATAGAAGTGGATTTCTTGAGGGAAAACAACCTTTGGGCGGGAGGTTTTGTGATATTCCCTTTTTTGGATATGGTCAAAATGGACAGAATCTACCCATGGTATTTATCGTGGTATTTTCCCATGGCATTTTCCTTCATTTTTTTGAGGGAAAATAATAAAATAAGGTTTCTAGGGAGTTCATCAAGCCTATAAAAGGGGATAGGAGCTAGTCATTGGGATCATCCTGAGCTTATCTATCTTATTGTGTGTTTCTTGAGAACTCAACAAGGTCTAATTTGATCCCAGGGACGAAAACCTCTTGGGTATGATATGTTTGATGGATCCATCTAAGGTCCATGATTGTGCTTCAGTTTTTTTGTTTTCTCGTTTGATGAGCAGTAGTGCATACCATTGTAGGGGCTTGTACTATTTTCTTCAGTCAACAATATAAATAAATGTTGCATTTCGAGATCTAGTTGTCTTCAATGTTTTGATTGCAAACATTTTTAACTATAACATTAAAGTGTGATAGATCTGCTAAATTTTTTAGGGTTGGGATCTTACAATGGAGTTGGAATTTGAGTATTTGTTAGCATACATAAGTCTCGCTTTCCGCAAGGATTCTAGAAATTTAAACACCAATTCAAGAATTTGAATACTAAACCTTCTCACACATGATACTTCAATTACTAAACCATCATCAATTAAATTGTATGCAGGAACTAAAATTTTAAAATTTAATTAAATTATTAATATTTAAATTTTTGAAATATAATTAATTTTTTTTTTAAGTTATTAATTCGAGGCCTTGCAATTAAATTCATGGTTGTCATAGGTTATGGTATTTTGCACACATGAAACAAATTTTACAATTGACTTTGATTAAGATATTAAATCTACAATAGGTTATCAACTCCACGTGATAATGAAGTAAAAAGACTGGATGGCTAAGTCAATAAAACAACCAAATAATTAAGCAATGATAACTTCTATCAAATAAGGATGGTTCAGCTAGATCCAGGCGAAATATGATTCAGCCAGATACGAAAAGGCGAGCGGTTGAAATGTTTGAATGTTTGCGGGGTCCCTGGTTGCTTCGGAGGTTATTCTACGTAATTTATTCGTTATACCTTGCCTTCTAAGCATCGCAAACTGTGATTTCTTAACAAACTCGATGCATGCGCCATAACCAACAAAACCATTTAGTTGAGTTTACGGTCTTCACAATTCATACTCAGTCACCTTCAACTATTATGACAGTTTAGGTGCTACTTATTCTCTCGTTACCCTTTAGAGTGAACTTTAATCCAAATTGTCAGGTGATTTGGGCCCCCCGGGCGATGGATCCAGCGACAGCGGAACGCAAGTTTGGTGGTTGTGGCAGTGCAGTTGGTATGCCCCAGAGAGTTTTAAGACTTCAGATTTGTGTTCAGTATCAGGAGCTGCTATGGAAAAGGCAACCATATAAAACTATTGCCATTCGCGCAGGAACAGGACGACGAGATCATGGAGGCCAAGGCGGGACTTGTTGCAGGTTCCTATAAGCGGAACGAGCTTATGGTAGTCCCTGGACACGATGGGGTGAGTGGGGTTTATGGTTTTTCAGTTTTAAATTTTCATGTGAAGAGTTGATTTCTGTGAATTGTTTAACTTAATCGTTATAAATTAGGTTTCAAAATATTCCTGAAATTTTTACTGAAAATAAAAATGCCAAGCTCATCAGCATTATCTGTGGTGTCTTTTCAATGGTGCTGTGCAGCCCAAGCCCATCAGGCTATCCACCCTCCAGGATTGCCAAGTCTGCGGAGATAAAATCGGCCACAACCCCAATGGGGAACTATTCGTGGCCTGCAACGAGTGTGGATTCCCTGTGTGTCGTCCCTGTTATGAGTACGAGAGAAAGGATGGGAACCGGTGCTGCCCTCAGTGCAAGACTCGGTACAGGCGTCACAAAGGTACCAACAAATTGTATATATACAGCATGATATATATATATTTTTATGTAAAATAAATAGTTCAAAGGTTTGAAGTTTATGGAGGTGTAAATATTTAAAGTTTTTATTAGAAATCACATAAGAAATTTTTTTGTTATGTTTTTCGAACCAACAAGTGTAGTTTATCATCAGGATAGGATAAATTTAGTTTTTGAATTACTAAATAATTTAACTAATTATTAGATTTTTTTTAAAGAAATTTTCCTAATATAAATTATTTTTGGTAAGATTATAAATTTAAGTTGTTTAAAATGAAATTTTGAGTATGTAAATTTATTTAGCACTTACTAAAATTTGATTGCAAAAAATTTCTACCAGATTTCCTTAAAATTGACTTGAAAAAAGATAAAAACATCTAACAGTTAGATTATTGTGAGATTTTACTAGACAACAATTGTTTAATTATTGTAACATTTTACTAGACAAAGACATGTTTTAAAAAAGATAGATTATTGTGACATTTTACTAGACAACGCTTGTTTAAGTATTCTGACGTTTTACTAGGGGCTCATTTAAGGAGGCAGAGGAATTGTCCTGAGGTCAAAAGTGGCCCTTGGCAAAACAAATTCAAAAAATCTTGTAGAGGCACTGTTTAAATCATGTTTTTGATGGTGGAAATGGATTCAACACCATTAAAAACCTGTAAGACACCTAAAATTATGAAGTTTGACAGCTTTTGCTTGGATTTACAAAAATCCCTGTCTATTTTTTTCAAAATATAACTGGAATTTCCATAACTTTCAAGGCAAAAAAGCATAATGGTTAGACTACCCAAAATACTAGACAACACGTGTTTAAGTACTGTGACATTTTACTAAGCAATCCATGTTTTAAGAAAGAGGATATCACTTATCTGAATTTCCTATAATTGTTAATTTTTTTGGAGAGCTATCTTTTTTCTTTGTCTTTTTGTTGGTTTCATTTAAGGATTTGAATCCTGAATGTTATAGTTTACATAAATTTTATTGGTATCACCAATAAACTTGCCTTGCAGACTTTTTTTATCTTTAGAAAGCCATACTTCATTGGAGATTTTGAAATATTTAAAAAACTTCATTGCAGATTTTGAAATATTTAAAAAACAAAATCAATTGCTTAACTTCCCTCCATCTCTGTAAAATTTCAAAATATTCCACAATCTAAATAATTCAATTTTTTCTTGAGGTTTCTTTTCAAATTTCTAAAATTTCTGTAGTGGTGAAGGCTTTACATGTTTACTTGCTTGGATTTGTTTCTGGATATAATTATTCACGTTTATTTGGATTCTGCAATATTGACCTTTACATGATTAATTTTCTCCTATGGATACTTCGTTTTCATGGATCCATATTGTGTTAAATTGGCGTTGTCATGTTTTGTTGAGTGCTTTTTCTTTTTTTTGGCTGGTTTTCAGGGAGTCCCCGGGTTGAAGGCGATGATGAAGAAGATGGCATGGACGACTTAGAACAAGAATTCAACATGGAAAGAGATCGCCAAAGCGTAGTCAGTCACAGAGGAAACGCCTTCGACGCTACTCCTCGGGCTGCCCACAGTATCGCTAACCGCTCGGTACTTCATACTCTTTCGTTTTTCTCTCATTCCTAGTGACGATAGGTAAATCGTGAGGCAGGATCCAATTGGGCTATATTTGGTGTTGCAGATAAATGGAGATAATTATGCACTTTCCCTTCCTCCGATCATGGATGGCGACAGTTTAAGTGTTCAGCGTTTTCCACATGCAGCTACTGGTACAGATAAAATTATTATCAATTTTGGTCATTGTGTCCCGTAAGGGTTTGTATTTTTGTCCCAATTTCTTAGATTTAAGAATATTTTGGAATTGTATAGAAAGTAATTTTAGTCATTGTGTTGTGGGGTATATTTGTTTAGATTTTAGAAATTTTAAGAATATTTTAGAATTTGATGAATACTAATTTGGTCAATGAAGGGAGGTCAATTGTTTGACCTTATTTTTGACTATTAGATTGGGAATCTTTCCTGAATTTGTAATGGAAATAAGTTCAACAAGTATATCGCAATAGCTCATTGTGGCCATTTTATCCACTAGAAAAGATCAGCCCTGAACCTAACTCTTAGAGTCTCAAAGGAAATTGACCCGTGACTAAATTGACCCTGTAACCTTTCATAGCAGATTGTTTATACTACCCAACAATTAAACTAACCCTCTATTTGAAATCCGCCATATAATTATATTTAATATAATTTAATGATAATATACTACAGAGGTAGATTTGAATATTTTGATCAATGATTTGATTTAGTTCATATCCATCCAATTTCCGAAATATTTTAAAATCTGTAATGAATTTAATGCTAATATGTTACAGAGCTGGATTTGAATATCCTCTGCACCACCTAACCTAAAATCCAGAATCCAGTGAACATTTTGAAGTTGGTTTTATTATAATTTACTTTTTTCCATTGATTTTCCTGTAAAGTTTTGCCTGTCCTATTGACATTTCGATGTTGGGTTCATGACAAATTACTTGTCTCTGTTGATTTCCCTGTAAAGTTTTGCCTGTCCATTTCTGTGTTCCAAAAACACCAACTAACATTTTCTATAGAACAGTACTTTTGAAAATATAATCTCTGCGAAACTTTGCCTTGATTCATTTTTAAAACTTGTGTGTAGTGATTGGAAATGGATTAGATCCAGTCAAGGAGAACTATGGGAGTGCTGCATGGAAGGAGAGAGTGGAGAATTGGAAAGCGAAGCACGATAAGAAAAGTGGCAGCATCAAGGATGGCATATATGATCCAGACGAGGCCGATGATATAATGTATTAATCACACACCCAATTTCTCGGGCAGTCTGCAGATTTTTTTTTGGAGATTCAATTCGAATATATCAGAAATAGCATTCATCAAAACCTAATACTAATTAATGTTAACATGGACTTCTGATTTCATATTCAATCTTGGCAATATTGTTCAGGATGACTGAAGCCGAAGCGAGACAGCCTCTTTCGCGTAAGGTGCCAATCCCCTCCAGTCTAATCAATCCCTACAGAATTGTTATTGTGATGCGTTTGATAATTCTGGGATTCTTCTTCCGCTACCGATTGATGAATCCTGCCAAGGACGCACTTGGCCTCTGGTTGACCTCCATTATCTGCGAGATCTGGTTCGCCTGCTCCTGGATTCTTGATCAGTTCCCCAAGTGGTTTCCCATCACTAGAGAAACTTATCTCGACAGATTATCTATGAGGTATGATGAATCAATCGCCAGTTATTTTTCCTAAAAAGTTATAGGTTTAAATATAGGATTAGAGTGCTAAACTTATATGTGTTCTGCAGATCCGCAGAATATCTTGGAATCTGATAGGTTAGGATGATTATCAGGGTTAATGGTTTGATTTGAGATTTTAGGATATTTTTGGAATCTGCAATCTATATCAAGATGTTGGGATTAAAGTATGTGCTGAACTTATAAAGATTACAGATTTTGGGAATATTTTGGAATAAAGTGACGATGGTCAAGAGCAAGGTTTAATAGTTCACCTTCATTAGTCAGATTCCAAGATATTCCTTGAATCTGCAATAGTTGATCATCCTGAAATCTGTAATAGTTTATCTCTTTTTTGCCTATCAAATTTCAAAATATTCTCAAAATCTGAAATATATATAAAAAGTTAAAACCCTTTAAAATAACTAAACTTTAGTAATCAATTCGCAACCAGCTGCAAAATGAATGAATCCCCTGTTCCATAAACAATAACCCAAAAAAACCAATTGAATTGATTAGATTACAAGGCATTATACTTGGCAGACTTTATCAGAAGGTTAATTTTGTTTTTCAATGGAATTGCCAGATACGAGAGGGAAGGAGAGCCTTGCAAGCTAGCACCCGTTGATTTCTTTGTGAGTACAGTGGATCCACTGAAAGAGCCTCCTCTGATTACAGCTAATACTGTTCTCTCTATCCTGGCCGCGGACTACCCTGTGGACAGGGTATCGTGCTATGTATCGGACGATGGAGCATCCATGCTCACATTCGATTCAATGACAGAAACCTCAGAGTTTGCCCGGAAATGGGTTCCTTTCTGCAAAAAGTACAGTATAGAGCCTCGGGCCCCCGATTTTTACTTTTCTCAAAAAATTGATTACCTGAAAGACAAGGTGCAACCGACCTTTGTAAAAGAGCGGCGTGCCATGAAAGTAAGTATGAGAGTCAGGTTTGTTGGGTTAATGTGGTTGGTTGTATAGCTTAGCTAAATTAAAATATTTGAATGTTTGGCAGCGAGAGTATGAAGAGTTCAAAGTGAGGATAAACGCCCTGGTTTCAAAGGCTCAGAAGACCCCTGATGAAGGGTGGGTTATGCAGGATGGAACGCCCTGGCCCGGGAACAATACTCGCGATCACCCTGGAATGATTCAGGTGCACTTACTTGAACTCTTGTATAAATAAATAAATGAATTCGTAGCTCTAAATGTGGATTGTCCTTGGATTTTAAGAGTCCATGGCCATGACTCGGCCTTGCTATGAGAAAGTTGTGAGAAAGTTTTGTTTTTTTTTTCTCCTCGGATTGAAGTTAATTTATTTTAATTTATAGAAATTAGTCAAAATTATCCATGTTATGTATAAAAATAAATTAATTTTTTTAGTCGTAGTTTAATGATTATGTTTTTTTGTCTTAAAAGTTATGGAAATTCAGGTTATATTTTGAAAAAGTTTTGTAAATCTAAGTAAAAGCTTTCAAACTTTATAATTTAGGTGTTTTAGAGGCTTTTGATGGTGTTGAATCATTTGTACCATCAAAAACATGATTCAAACACTTCATCTACAGGATCTTTTGAAATTGTTTTACCCAACTGTCTCCGCAATTCCTCTGCCTCTACTTTTTTTAGTAAAAATACCAAAATATTAATGAACAAAATTATTAAATAAATTTATATCAAATTAATTAAATTCATAAATTTTGATTATATCATTAAATTCATAGATTTCAAAAACGCCATGTTATAATTAAGCTAAGAGGTTCATATAATTGAGCCAAGATGCTCATTCCACAGCGGGGTATGATGTGTAAGCATGTCTGTCATCAAAATTTCAATTTTGCTATATTGGCCAAAATAAAAAAATTAAAAATCTGAAAAAAAAAATAACCATACAAAAAAATTAAATAACATAACTTTATAAAAAATATTTGCTCTTGAAAAAATTGAATCCCTCTGAATCATATTAAATCCATATTTAAAATAAATCTAATTAACTTCAAAAAAATCAATTCATATCCATTTTTAAATTTACTTATTTTATTTCAAAAATAAAAAATAAGTCACATCCATTTTCAAAATTGTACTTCACTTTGACCATCTATTCATATCCATTTTTACTCTTACATATATTACTTCAAAAATCAATTCACATCCATTTTCAAATTTATATATTTCGATTGTAATAGTAAATTTCAATTATTTCAAATGTCTTACTTATAATTTTAAATTTATATATATTTTGTAAGTTTGGTAGGATTCTTCGATTTTCATGTTTGTTACATATCCAGGGAGATTGGTAGCCCAAAATTTGAACCCAAAACTTTTGGTTTAGTAAGACTTCATTTCCACTACCACTGCCACTTGAACTACTTCATGCGGACAAAATTATATATTTTGATTTTACTTAATAAATTCAATTATTTCAAAAATCCATCTTATGCCTTGAAAATCTATGTTCCAATTAGATTTTACTATCTATGAATTATAATTTCAACTTTACACTAAATGGCTTTCTTTCAGCTGTTGCCGTTTTATGGTGTGTTAATGTTAACCGTCCCTGGAATGAAAAAGATTACCAATTTAAGGTTTGATGTTCCCAGGTGTTTCTGGGAAGCAGTGGAGCCCATGATATTGAGGGGAACGAGCTTCCTCGCCTTGTCTATGTTTCTCG
Organism: Pinus taeda; assembly: GCA_000404065.3. NCBI lineage: Eukaryota > Viridiplantae > Streptophyta > Pinopsida > Pinales > Pinaceae > Pinus > Pinus taeda. The sequence goes on along the minus strand of APFE031397160.1, from coordinate 75,469 downwards.
TGAGAAGAGACCTGGATATCAGCACCACAAGAAAGCCGGTGCCATGAACGCCCTGGTAATTACAACAATCTCATATCCCTCCCTGTAAGCATTGCTGCTGATCATTTGATTTCAGGTCTTGTGCTAATGTAATTGTCATCGATCTTGCAGGTTCGAGTCTCTGCAGTTCTAACAAATGCCCCATTCATTTTGAACCTGGATTGTGATCACTATCTCAACAACAGTAAGGCCGTGCGGGAGGCAATGTGTTTTCTCATGGATCCCCAACTTGGAAAGAAACTGTGCTATGTTCAGTTCCCTCAGAGATTCGATGGTATTGATCGCCATGATCGATATGCAAACAGAAACACTGTTTTCTTCGATGTAAGAGTTTACTTAAAATTTAATTTTATTGCGGATTCCAGGCATTTTTTGAACTGTTTCAGAAATTTACTTTAATTCAATTACAGATTCCAAAAATATTTCACAATTTATGCTGTTCACACTATACTGTTCTTCAAAACCCATTTGTATAAAATTTTCATGCCATTCATACTGTTATTCAAAGACCCATATGCATTAATTTAACTATAGGTTCAGTAGCCTGCGGCTTATATTTTTATGGATCATGTTCAATGCAGATCAACATGAAGGGTCTAGATGGCATCCAGGGGCCAGTGTATGTGGGGACTGGATGCGTTTTCAACAGGCAAGCTCTGTATGGGTATGATCCTCCAGTTTCGCAGAAGAAACCTAAGATGACCTGCGATTGCTGGCCATCATGGTGTTGCTGTTGCTGCGGTTCTCGCAAAAAAACAAAGAAATCATCCAAAAAGTTCTTTGGTAGGAAGAAATCTTCCAAGCCCACTGAAATAGCCGCTCCCATCTTCAGCCTCGAAGAGATTGAAGAAGGACTTGAAGGTTAGTTCCATTGAGATTTAGCATGTTATTCTCATGGCTACTTAAAACCAGAGTATCTCATTTTAAGTAAATCAACAGCATGCATTATCTTAATATCAGATTGTGGAATATTTCAAAAATCTTACATAATAGCATAGTGTTAAGTTTTCTGTTTCACCAAAATCGAAGTAGCAGTAAATTTTCAAAATTTACCATTATATTAAGTGGGTTGTTGGTGCCATGTTTCCTGTGCAGGGAATTAGTTTATCTAATTAATTTCTAATGAAGTGAATTTGAAAATTTCTAATGAAATAAACTTGAAAATTACTTGGATATCTATGAAAACCTTATACCATGCTGAAGTTTCAGTTACATCAAAACTTTGGATAGCTTAAGTTTCAGTTACATCAAAACCTATACGCAATAGTAAACTTCCAAATCCTTAGCATTGTCTAAGTAGATCATAATTCCAGGTTTCCAAAATAATATTTAATCTCCTTAATTAATTCCCAATGAAATGATTATTAAAATAATAATAATAATAATATCTATTTTTAAGGTCACAGCCAAGCTAGACACCAAATTGGTGTATGAGACCCCCTTGTTTGTGGGACAAGGGACCCACTTCCGCGCAGCGATTTGATTGCTAAGTCTACGAAGGCATACATACTCTACCCTTCTGGTTTTTGAACCTGTGACCTCTTAGGAGGAAACACATACCCTTAACCATTACAATTACTCTACTCTAGTCTAGTCTCTAACCTATTGAAACGAATTAAACTATATCGAATTTCCAAAATGTTTTACAATCTTAAGGCAGAATATAATTTCTAATTGAATTTCGAAGAAAATGACAATCCTTTTGAAGCAAATGTCCGACTTTTATATATATAATTCAAATGATTATGATATTTCCTGTGATTAATAACATAAAATTTCAAATAGTTGTAATATTCATTAACCAGGCAAGTCCCTGTAATTTCCAATATAACAGTTCGGAAGGTTGTGATGTTCCCAGGTTACGAAGAACATGAGAAATCATGGTTAATGTCGCAGAAGAGCTTTGAAAAAAGATTTGGCCAGTCTCCTGTCTTTATTACATCCACGCTTATGGAAAATGGTGGTGTTCCAGAGTCTGTAAACTCACCTGCTCTGATAAAGGAAGCCATTCACGTCATAAGCATCGGATACGAGGAGAAAACTGAATGGGGAAAGGAGGTATGAATGTACTGAAGCTCAGCATTTGGTTTATGATTATATAAATAATTATAAAATTCTTTAAAATCACAGATTTGCTCTCATTTATTTGAAATATGTTTCAACAATATGGTTATTTCTCAATCATGCGATTATATAAATAAGTATAAAATGATTTACAATCACAGTTTTGCTCTTATTTGTTTGAAAGATGTCTCAACAATAAGGTTATTTCTCAATCATATCTCAATTTGCAATATAGTCATTTTTTTATCTTATTTGTTTTATTGAAAAATGGATACTAAATCTAAATTATTTAAAGTTTTTGGTTTATAGTTTTATGGCTGTGTTAGAGTTTATGGATTACATGTATTAAATTTTTAAATGGTTTAGGGATTCTTCATTATAATGTGCCCTGATAAGTAAATGGCTCACTTGGACTGACCAACATAATGACCAATTTGACTGTTAGATTATTTTTAAGTCAAGAAATGATTGTTTTAAAGTGGTGAGAATAATATAATTCATAGGTTCAGTCCCCACTAGATCATAAATTCCAATATAAAAAAAAATAGAGAAAAGAAGCCACTTTTATAGCAATTAAATTATTCCAATAAAAATTAAGTTTGACAGAATTGATGAACAGATCATTCTTTCATCCAACATTGAAACTGGTGTCGAACCTAATTAAACATATATAATATTTATATGAACCTAATTAAACATATATAATATTTATATGCACTTAATTATTCATATGTTGATTTATTTATCTCCTATTTTACTAACAACGGTGATTTCTGTACAGATCGGATGGATATATGGTTCAGTGACAGAGGATATCCTGACAGGCTTCAAAATGCACTGCCGTGGTTGGCGATCGGTATACTGCATGCCTCCCAGGCCGGCATTCAAAGGATCAGCTCCTATTAATTTATCAGATCGTTTGCACCAGGTTCTTCGTTGGGCGTTGGGTTCCATAGAAATTTTCCTCAGTAGGCATTGTCCTCTCTGGTATGCCTATGGAGGTAATCTAAAATGGCTTGAAAGATTGGCCTATATCAACACAATCGTGTACCCATTCACCTCAATCCCTCTCGTCGCTTATTGCACGCTCCCCGCCATATGTCTTCTCACAGGAAAATTCATCACTCCAACGGTACGTAACCATGTTAAAATTACAAATCTTTCCGCCCTGAAGTTTCAGGAATATTTTGAAATCTTATTTATATTAATATGGTAGATTTCAGGAATATTTTGAAATCTGACCATTAACCTCACTTATATAAGATATAATTGCAAAATATTCCTGAAATCCGCAATTAAAGTAAAGATACTCTGTTTTGGTATTTATCTTTTATTTGTTTCACTCATGACCATGTGGTTGGATTCTCATGGTTGCAGCTTACAAGCCTTGCTAGCGTCTGGTTCATGGGACTTTTCATATCCATCATAGCCACTGGAGTTCTAGAGCTCAGATGGAGCGGAGTGAGCATCGAAGAGTTCTGGAGAAACGAACAGTTCTGGGTCATTGGAGGGGTCTCTGCTCATCTTTTTGCTGTTTTTCAAGGCCTGCTCAAGGTGTTGGGAGGTGTGGACACCAATTTCACAGTCACAGCCAAGGGTAGCGATGAAGAAGACCAATTCGGGGAGTTATACATGTTCAAATGGACGACCCTGCTCATTCCTCCCACTACCTTGCTCATAATAAATCTGGTGAGCTTGGTAGCAGGTGTTTCGGCCGCAGTAAATAATAACTACCAGTCATGGGGACCGCTTTTTGGAAAGCTATTCTTCGCCTGCTGGGTGATATTGCATCTGTATCCCTTCCTCAAGGGTCTTCTGGGAAGGCAGAACAGAACGCCCACTATAGTGATATTGTGGTCTATTCTGTTGGCCTCCATTTTCTCTCTTGTGTGGGTGAGGATCGACCCATTCCTGCCCAAGGTCGAAGGCCCCATTCTTCAGCAATGTGGTGTTGACTGCTAGCTACTTCCTCTCTTCTGATCATTTATGAAATTTATTCGTTGGTATTGAGGTTTATTCTATTCATTTGTATTGAGGTTTTGTGATGGACTGAAGGATAAAACTGAAAGCATTCTGTCAGATAGTTTATGAATGCTGTTCATTCGGATGCAAATATACTGTAATGAACCGAAGGATAAAGCACAAGGATTGGCCTGGTACTGTAAGAATGTAATTATGCAATCTTTAAAAAATTGGATATAATGAGAAATTGGGGCTGTGTTCATGTTTTGTTTGTGTTTACTCTGAGAATCAACCTTCCTGGAATGATTCGACATTACTGTCGAACTTTGGAACCCACTGCAATTTTCCTCGAACAGGTTAAGATAATAAGTTTCCTCCGTAAAAGTATATATATATACACACACTTTTACGGAGGAAACTCATTTTATATATATATATATATATTCCAAAGACTCGCACTCCCACTATCGTTAACCCCAAATCCTTGATGCAGTAAATTGCACTTCAAAATCATGAATTTATTTTTGCACTTCAAAATCGTGAATTTATTATTTTTTTAAATATGTAACACAATTGTCTCCTACCCCACAAAAGAATAGAGCTCTTTCAATACGATGAGCTGTCACAAATCCATTAAAATTTTGCAATTTGTTTTGACTGGTGTTTAATTTTGGAGCTGATTCACTTCATAAAATTTTGCACTGGTTTGTAAAATGGTCGGAAATTTTGCGATGGGTTGTAAAATGGTTGGAAATTTTGCAATGGGTGTAAATTTTGCGATGGGTTGTAAAATAGTTGGAAATTTTGCAATGGGTTTTTGAGGTGGGAAATTTTGCAGTGGGTTGTAAAATGGTTGGAAATTTTGCAATGGGTTGTAAAATAGTTGGAAATTTGGCAATGGGTTTTTGAGTGGGGTTTAATTTGGTGGGTCATTTTGTCAAGGAATTTTGATCATTTTGGTTTACACTAATTACCACTTATTAATGAGTATAATTATTTTGTTATATGTTTTAAGTGGAATTGAAGTGATTTAAGTAGTTTATTTTTTATAATATCAAAACATAATAACTCTTAACACATAATGATTTAAAAAAATCTATGAAAGAATCTCAAAGGCAGTAATTCATAATATATTATAAACTTCAACACACGTAACCACTATGCATTTTGACAAAATATACCCTTAGAATTCCTAAGACAACCTTGATAGAGACACCATTTGACACATTATGACCCCAAGAACACTAACCTACATTCATCATATTAACAACATCGACACATTAATCACCACCTCATTCATCCACTAATGTTGTGCCCTTTTATCCACTGATCCATTAACCACATAATTCAAGAATTTGACGTCGAGGAGCCCAACCTATAAGCCCTACTAAGCATCCCAGCTCAACAATGATTGGATATTGGGAACGTGGACACAGACCTCCTAATTTGTAATCCTAGTAACCTACAAGCCCTTCACGCTCACTATCATATGTAGTAAGATTAACCATGATTTGCACCATTGACCATTGGGGGTCTTTGTAAACCATGTTTAATCTTATGACCAATGAAACCATAAATCTGTAACCCAACTTGAATTGTCTTGACTAATACAGATTATTAATCAACATCTATCACCTGTACCACTAACCCACAAACTTTAACACATTAACCACCTATTTCTCTAATTCCCCCAATCCATTAATTTGAATAACTCACTAATCATTGCCCATTAGTAACCATATTAACTAATATTGACCATGGTTGACCCATTTTGATGACTATATAGACTATATTCACCATATTAACCATATTGACCCACTAAGCCTTAGCTTTTCTAGCCATTAATGTTGTTCCATCTGGTCCATTAATCCACTAAACTTGTGTAGATTGATAATTTGAGAAGCCATAAACCTATGAAACAGATAACCCATTAACCCTACATGAAGAGAGGTCAGGCATAATTAACAATGGTTCACTACTATTTATTAGTTTTGATTATGGTTCACCACTAGTTACTAGTGTTCATTATTATGGACCATATTCTATCATAATTTAACCATCATTAAAACCATAGCATGTATTGACATATTTTAATTAATGCAAACTATTAGTCAACTTAGTTAGATGTCATAGTTAGCCACATACCCCTTGTCCCATTAACTAATTAATTAACAACTTAATCCTTTAACTCATGCATCAATTAATTATAGTAACTCACTGACACATGGACATCATTAGCCATATCAATCTTTGTTGACCATGGTCAATCATCATTGACAACATGTTCAATCTCTCTTCACCATATTCATGATGATTAACCATATTAGCCATATTGATCTAATAACCCCTAGCTTTCTCACCCACTAATGTTATTCCCTCTTATCCACTAATTCATTAATCACATAGCCCAAGAATATGTTAATGGTGTTGGACCTACCAACCGATAGGGGATCTCCCTGATATGAAGTCCCAATTGGACCTCACAACATTTTGTATAGGAGTCCCATCAGGAAATGTGGCTTGGTTGCCATTTACTTAATGTTTTTCCTTGGTTGCAACTATTAGCATAAGAGAGAAATGCACATGTACTTTTGAATGAGCAAGTAAGTATGCCTTGTGAAATGTTCAATTGTAATTTATATCAAGGTTCTTTCACTGCAAGGAAACAAAAGTGAGCCTTTAGAAGAAAGTATAATACTAATCTAATAAGGACACACACAGATACACATGAAATAATCATTAGTCATCAAGTGAAATAGTTCCCATAGATGTAACGATCATGAAAGAAAGTGCAACACATATTCGATGAGACGAGCACCAAAACCACCGAAATTGTTCAATTTATTTATTACATATGAATGCCAACATATACTGTAATCATCCCAAGAATAGTCCTAAAACATTCGTGATATACACGTGAAATTTGTTGGCTCAACGAGCTTCAAATATTAGGTGAAAGTTGTAAGATACATTAATACAATGAACACCACTAACTCCAATAATGGAGTGTTAAGCCACTTCTTACTCTCCAAAATAACTATCTTCCTCTCTAATGCTTGGATGTAGAAGCCAAGGATAAAAGTCTCCACTTTGAGTAATGAGGCCTCTTTTATAACAAAAAGAATGACCTTTCATATCCCCATGACTTTTGAACTTCCTCATGACTCTTAGACTTCTAATATGACATTTGGACTTCTATATGACTTTTGGACTTCTATGTGACTTTTGGAATTTTCTATGTGCTCTTTTGTCCATACATGACTCTTGGAATTCCACATATTTACATTTACGATATTTTCCAAAAGTACATCACAATTTCCACAACATCATGTGACGACAACATGACAAGTCAACAACATTGATGACTTGGACTCATGGTGACTTGTACATAAGGTTCTTCGATAAGTGACAACACTGCCACTATATCTTCAATGTTCATAACATATCTTGCATTGGTGTTTCCATCTACCCTTCAAAGGGTCTTGAGAGATCTTGGAGTCTTCATGAGTCACTTTTATCATCGGGATCCATTATTCTTTGAATTGTCGCAACATGGTTCCATGGTCTTCAGGATGCTTCCTTGGGAAAAAATTCTTATAATATCTCGTCATAGATATTTTCCATGCTTCATTGAACACTTGCAGATGTAGATCGATTATGGCAAGCAAAAATTAACCCAAAAATATCCTATTTTATCATGCTTCATGCAAATTTTCTGTTTGTGGATCAACAATGTGCCAAGGGGAGAGAGAGAAGCTTCCTATTTGTAGGGTTCACTAACAAGAGGCAAGGAAGGGGATCATTGATCACTGATCATGTGTTGTGCGCTCAACTGGAGGAGGAGGAGGCCTGATGGAGGGCACCGGGCATAGGAATAAGGGACAAGCAACATGATTGTTTACTAATGATGTGTTTTGCATGGAGAAGGGAGATTCAGGGCCACAAGGAGTGTGCATCACATAGGAGAAAGGCACAAGGTAAGGCATCACTTCTCACTGAGAGTGCACAATGCGCTCAACTTGGAGGCAGGGGCTAGGCTTGCTGACGACACAAGAATAAGCACAAGAAGGAAGGTTTGTGGACAAGGAATGTGTTTTTCAGTGGAGAGAAGGCCTCTAGGCATAGGGCACAACTAAAACTGACAGGGGGGTATCCACTAAGCCTTTGGAGTGTATAATTTTCTTCTCATAGCCTAGAGGGCATGCTTACAAAGTCAGAAAATTGTCTAAGTCTAAAGTGATAACAAATAGAAAAACACACTGAGTTAGGAGTAAAATCAAGTGTGACACATCTCAAATCATTAGAAAAACTTAGATAGGACCAAAAACTAATAAGTGTACATCAAGACACCAATCCACAAATACTCACTAACTATAACAAACTAAGTATGTGCAATTGCGACCAAAAGTGTCGTTTTGTGACGAAAAAGTGTATGGTGACCCTAAAGTGCACTATTATGACTCTTGATAATGCGATGACACTTAGAAAGGAACATGGGCACTTAACATATGTGTAGAAACAAGAAATTTCACTTGAAGACCAAAAGTGACACCTCACATGACAAAGGGTAGGCTCTAAATTTGAATATAACAAAAAATTTGGAGGGTGTTGTAGCAACAACAACACTTGGCGATGCACTGGACAAACTTCAAATTCTCTATCTAGGAATAATTTTTAGTAAATAATTATCCCTTCAAGATTTATTTATTCACCAAGGTGTTCTCCTTTGCTTACCCACTTAACCCAAGTATATATGTAGTACCCTCCATTCCCTTTCTTGGTTTAACACACAACAAATTTTGCCATTTCACAATTGCTTCGATCTAGGAGAAGGTTAATATGTAATTGTGAGTTAAGTATATTCAGATTCTTGGTTTTCATCTTTGGTGTTTCTCTGTTGCCAGCAGGCCTGTTGAGTTCCCGACGAAGTTACTTGCTTCACCTCCCTGTGCAAGAAGCCTTACTCTTCATCACCCTTTAGTTATTTTACTTATAGAACTGTGCATAGAAACTTATTATTTCATTGGGGAGGAAGAGGGATCCCATCTTATTAAGAGCATAAGAGGTTGTTCCTTCAGAGAAGAGTATATATACCTCTGATATAGGTTTGTTCATCATTGTTTTTTTCCCTTTCCCTTCTCTACTTGATTGGATTAACATGAAGAACACCAAGTAAGTTTTAAACAATAAGTGAAGGAATAAAGATGATAAATAGATGCAGGTTTCATGGTTATACTCAAGGATTTCCTTTATTTTTATTGTATTATCCATCTAGACATTACTTGACTTGAGGCATGTCCCAAACAAAGAACAAGAACTAATAGATAACCAAGTGTTGGGGTTGTCACAATCCCTATTTATTTCACCACATAGTCCTTTTAAGCCATACACATATTCACGCACATAGGTCGTATTTATGTACACTAACCAAACAACAAAAGGAGACAAGACATGAAAAAAACTCACAACAAAGACAAGGAAGGAAAGCTATACAAAAGGAACACAACCCAAGACTACTACTAGAAGTAGTGTTTAATCTCTCGATCATTGACAGAAAGAGGTTCAATCCTCCCATCTAAAAATTTCAACTCGTAATAATTGTGGCCAAATTATTCAATGATGGTATATGGTCCAATCCACATATGGTGAAGCTTGTTGTGCTTCCCTTTCTCTTCATGGGCTTTGTCCCACTTCAATACTAAGTCACCCACACCAAAATTGTTATTTGTTGTGGACTTCTTATCGAACCAACGCTTGATTCATTTCTGATGAATGTGAACTTTTATTTCTCTTTGAGCCTTTCTTACTCGAGCTAAGAAGAGTTTCTATCCAAATTTGAACAAGGAGACAAGGTTTTCCTGAGATTCTTGCAAAAGATGCAAGGAGGGAAGTGTTGAAGCCTCAGATTTCTATTGCTCCAACATGGGGGATAAGCACCCGGTCTGGACCTTAAGGCAATTCCTTTTCCATTTGAAGTGGTGGCTCCAACTAGGGATGATGGGACGATTTTCCCAGTGTGGGTTTTAAAATGAGAGTGGGTGGTTTTCAAGCGATTGCAATAAGGATAGTGATAACTAACTGACCTATTCTATCATGCAAATATATAACTAACTTAATATAATATAAACCTGAGAATTCTGTGTGATATGTGATCTAGAAAGGCATCTGTTTGACATGTGATAATAAAGATCAATCACACATTAAACAAAGGTGATAACATGTAGAGATAATTTCTTTGACTAAATAGTTAGTCAAAGAAATGTATAAAATTATATCGCATGTATATGATGATTATATATGAAAATAAACAATTTTAGTTAGGCATCATACAATAGTGAAATTAATGCATAACAGGAAGAAAATATCTCATATACAACTCATGAAAATGAAGTGTTATCACTAATTAAACAGAAACATAACTAATCATACAAGATAGAAGTACCATATGTGTGAAGTTCTACTCATTTGACTAATGACATAGATCAACTCCTTTCTTCAGATCAAATTATCTTCCAATTATACAATAGTGCATCAACAAAGGAAAGTAGTCTAATATTTAAAAGAAATGACCATGTTCCATAATTTCATCCAGGAATTCAAAAACTTACAGAAGTGCATTCTTTGCAAATGTTTTTGATAAAATTATTCTAACTAATGTTCAAAAATAGATTATAAAATTTTTTGAGGAGGTTTCAAACAACCTTCCTCCTAACTAGTCAACTAACTCTAAAAATAAAAGTGACTTGATGAGTAGAGGTTATAATGATGATTTGCTATCTTCCAACTTCTCTTTTAAATCGCATATATCGGCCATCGGTTTGACTAGAGGAGTTTCCCTAAACTGTGTTCTAAATTGTCCTATGAAAATAACATCTGTGAGAGGTGGAATCATCTGTTGAGCTAAATGGAGTGAGCGATTGAGGGTCATGATTTGGTTGTGTGGCTTGGCAAGGTATTGCCAATATGCCTCCCAGTAAGTCTTTGCTAACTTTGCGATCGCTTCCCTTTGGATTTCCGCTCTTTCCTTCCAGCTTTTATGCGAGTCATTTAAATCAGGCAGTATTTTTGGGTTACCTTCTTTCACCAGGTTGGTGGCATGAAAAGTGTGGTTTACCACTTTTACTATGTTCTTTGACACCCCTACTACTCTTGCCACTACTAATTCAGCTTGCTTGATCCATGCATCCCAATCCATGAATAGAATGTCCTTATGTATCTCCTCAATGTAGGGCAGATTAGCCCTCCTTCCCTCTTATGTTTCTTGCCACTTGATGAATTCTGAGATCCTCGTGTTTAGATCAGTAAATTCAGTTCTTTGGTCAATTGCCTTATCCATTAATTGGTCACTGGTGATCAGATAAGGAGCGATATGTGACATCTTTTGCAAAAAAATTTCTTGCTATTTTGATAGGAGGGAATTTAGCTCTAGTACCTCTTTGATGAATTCCTAGACAATAGGTACATAGTTATATTTTTCCATGGCCTCTTGCAATTCTTGAACTTGCATGCTCTTCACAGAAATGTATGCTTCATGGCTTATCTTTAACACTTCCATATTCTTCTGCAATTGAGTGATTTATTCAGTAGCTTGCTGGTTCACATTTGCTTTTTCAACTTGCAGCTGTTGCTCGAGCTGCGCTATCTTCTTGTCATTTTCCCTTAACAAAATAGATATCTCGGTAGCTTTATCCATGGTGGCAGTTGCATAGGCCTCTATAAACTATGATAGTTTGGTCAAATTTTTAGCTGGGTTGGAAGGAATATCCTTCCAGACTATGTCCATCAGCTCATTCCCAGGTGGGATCTCGGATGTCTCTACCCTCCTTCTATTCCTCTATCTCCTTACTACAACCTTGTGAAGTGGGCTGTAGAACACATCTATAGGAGGCATTTCAGTCACCTTTAGGACAATTTCTAATGTGAGTAAGGCATGAATGATTTCTATTTGCTGTGAACTTATCCCTTGCTCATCTGTCAGCTCAGATTCTGTATTTTTCTAGGTATGCAAAGGAGTGTGATATTCCGTGGGTTCTTGGGCATTTATTGTCTTAGGAGTGTCTTGTATTTTCTTATTGAATTGGTCCCACACCTGCTCCAAACTGTTGCTTTTGATCTCAGAACTAATATCTTTAGTTAGGTCACTTATAACTTGCTTTTTGGTTGACCTCCTTGTCACGCGGAATGAGTCGATCTTGCGGACAAGATAGACCTTCCTAGAATCTAATGAAGACCTAATGACAAACAAACTAACCAGACACTATCTTTCTCTAAATGCGCATTATAAATAATGGCAAACAAATGTGTTTAAGGCCTACCTCATGTCCAACGCAAGTTTGGAGATGCCTTCACCCCTTTGATCCAAGTAAGTTCCTTTGTCGCAAACCTGCAAGCACAAACAAGGCAAACAATTAAATAGCACCTGAATATCCAATATTATAAAACATATTTAACATGAAAGTCAAGGAGTCCATGAAACAAATAGCATAAGATACTTGTTGAGAAAAATGAGCTTGATTGTATTAATTAAAAAGGAAAGAACCTTACAACCTTTGCCTTGACGCCGTACAAGCTCCTTCCAGGGTCCAACAAGAAGTCTCCTCTACTTTGACAAGCTTCACTCACTCCCTAATGGGGCCAAAAAGGTATGTGATCTCTCCTCTTAAGCTCAAATAGTAAGTCTTGATTTCACTAGCATTTACCCTCAAAAGTTCAGCTTCTAACCTCCCTGGCCACTGACCCAATGCCTCAATTTATAGTGCAATGGAGATCAGTTACCAGCTCCTCCTTCAAAGGGATAGAGTCCTCCTTCAAAGGAATAGCTCCTCTCAACAAGGGATTAGTTCCTCCTATGATGGGATGCATGAACCACTTAGAGCGAACAATCCACGTAACAAATGCTTCTAGAAAACTCTAGAATTAACCCAAGATGAGTTTTTTAAGATAAAGATTGCGCCTTTTTGACTTTTATAGGGGT